>VZTR01004714.1:311179-322733 GCA_013400775.1 Chaetops frenatus | reverse complement strand
AGTATCCACAAATGGTTTTTTCTTACACAGGAAGGGAAAAAAGACTTTTAATTTATTAAAGATTAGTGCTTTAACATTTTTAAGTTTTAGTTGCTTGTTCAATTTTTAGTTATTTGATTGAAATGACCTTCCATTTTGGAATTTATTTCATTTTAGGAAAAAAGTATTCAAAATTTAAAATTAATTATTAATTTATGAGATAAAATAAGCTGGAGATTAACAAGTTATTACCTTTTCTTGCTTCATTTTTACATTCACTGAGTACAGAAATATTATGGGCTGGGGGAAAATAGATACATATATATTTAATTGTTTATAGATAGGAATAGAAAAGTGAATAAATATGGAAATTTTTCCCCATTTATTTTCATAGACTTAATTTCTCTGTTCAAATTCATAATATAAACACCAAAAACGTTAAAAGTCCTGTCATGCCTCCCTTGATCATTATCTCTATATTCAGTTCAAAAAAAGATTAAATTGGTACAAACTGGTCAGAAAGTAATTTGGCTGGTCACTGGAAGAACAATATTAATCATCAGAACATAATGTATTCTTTGAGCCCTATTCATTCTCTCAGAATTTGTTCTAGAGCTTAAAATTATTCCATGGCCAAAGTAGTCTATATTTAAGCAACAAAATCAATTAACCCGATTAATCATAGATCCATTTGATCAGTAGAAGGTGTGACATAACAGCAGACTATGGTACTGAATGATTAATGAATTTTCTTTCAGTTCTGAGAAGCCACAAATAGGAGTATGATTTTTCTGTTCCATTTCTAACAATAATTACAGACCTCTATGCAAAATATCACACTAGTTTTATAATAATTGACACTTTTTGCTCCTCTGATGCATGCTAAGATCGAGAAGAGACTCAGATATTTACCCATGTCCTTCTTTCCATTCAGTAATAGTAAGACTGACTAAACAAAGGGATTTGGCATTTTGGGTTTGGGTCATGACATGGTAGACAGCTGGGTCCAATTACCACTCCTAACCTGGCCTGCTGCAAGAAGGATCATGTCTTAAAATGTAAAAAAAAAAAAGGAATAAAAACTTCTCTTTTCCCCAGGAAAAGATGAACAAAGCTGGGAAAAGCAACCACTATCCATGTCCAGTCTTTCTCTTCCTTACTGTGGAATCAGATTTTTGTCCTTGCATCCGACAGAGCATAGAGGTTTGCAGATTTTTTTAAGTCTGGATTACATTTAACTCTTTTTCTTTCACAATGTTGGTAAAAAGTCCCCATCACTACAGTATTTATTTATGAAATGCCAAAGAAAATCAAACAATGAGTGGAAATTTTGTGGCTGCTGTAAAGGATGAAATCCTTGTATGCAGACGCATGAGGTGGGAAAGATTGCTTGGATATTTTCCTATGAAATTGCAAATTTTACAGAATAATCAATGAAACTTATGTTTCACAGTCTAATAGTTGTCTCCTGTATTCTGAACTGGGAGTTATCCATCCCATGGAAGCAAACAGTTTGAAAAAGTGGTTTTCTTCAGACTACCTGCCTAGCCACGCTTAGTTTTTGCTTGGATGATTCAATTTACTTGTTTATGAGATACATACTAGCCACAAAAATTCATTCCTTGTGTCTCTTCAGGAGTATAGAGAAACACCCACATTACCTTTTATCAATTTTTTAAAGAACAAGATGGCTTAGTTGCCCCACTCTAAAGCTATTTGCCTAGAAATTTTAGTATACTACAGTACCCAAAAATTGTGCAACTGCTTCTACAAGTGCTTTTATGAACAACACATCCAGCAACAGTACACACAGTGAATGGGATATAATCCCAGTTTTCCTGGAGAAGACAAGCACAGCTATTAGCACAGGAGTTCAATCTGATGCTGGTGCACACAAGTCTGAATGCTTTTTCTATTTTCCTCACAACAGACTGATGTAAGTCACCAAAAGAAATAGAAGTCATTGCCTTTTCAGTCTGTCAGGTCCATGATCCACGAATAAAGAAGCCTTCATGCCAAGAATTAGAATAGATTGGAGATCTGTTAGTTTTTTCTTCAGTGTACTTGAAAAATTAAGCCCATTATGAAGATTTGTGTATGCACTGGTTTTCTTGTTGTGTTTTGATATTTTTCCTGATCATAAATCCATCTTTTTCAAGACTTCCTTATATGCGAACACAGAATTAATACACCAGTGAGGCTCTAAAGGAGATATTGAAATATGCAAGTATACACAATAATTTAAATATTAAATGCATTTTTACCAACTTTATAGGCAAAGTTTTACAGATTTATTAAAAATCAGATCTTATACTTGCACACCATATTTATTTGAGTATAATGGAGGATAACCAAGTGAGAGGAGAGAAGAGGAAAACTCTTAGCTAAGATAAGGCTGTCTTTTTTTTAATTTGGCTGTGGTTGTTATTCTGCTGTACAGTAACTTATCTGGGACACTGAAGATCACTTCCTGATAGTACAAGGCAGTAAAGTGAAGTCTGGTATTTCTTTAGTATAATTGACTACATTTACAAAAGTTCATAAGCACATCCATATCAGAGGAGGATAACAATGAGCATAGAGAAGTTCTTGTTGGGGCTTTTGATTAAAGCATTAATGACAACTCTCTTAAGTAAAGTTATATTTTAAAAAAGGAAACACTCAAACAGAAAAACAAAGCACAACAAAACTATTCCGGCCTTTTCTTTAAGTCCACCAAAATTTCCCAGAGGAATATTACCCTTTTTCCATTCTTTCACCTCTATAACCCCACATCTGTGCTGCAACACAGAAAAGAAAAGCTGTTTAAACAAATATAGACTATAGGCCTTGTGTGATTATGTCTTTCCATATTTAAACAAAATAACAAATTAACATTCACCTTTCAGGCAATGACAACAAGCCTTAACTGAAACAGTTTGATGTATTTAACTCTGTTAACTTTAAGTCATCAATTGAAGATTATTGTAAAATCATATTTCTGTATTAGAAGAGATTTTCTTCTTGGAAAGAAAATTTTCATATTCCATTTCCTGGTATACAACTTGTTTAGACCATACTGAATAAGTTGTATGTATGTATTAGTTCATTCTAAATTCATAGACTCATGGAAGGGATGTGAGACATCCAACAAAAAATAATGCATAGAAGACCTGAAAGATTTTGTTGTTATAGAACAAAGCATCTTATCCCAGGTAACTAGCAAACCAAATTGCTTGAAATATCTCCTTTTCTGAAATACATACCACACTTTCATTGTGTTCTATGAAATAATGCTTAGGGAACACAGTTTTTGTTTTTTTCTTCTAAACTTGAGTCTACATATATGTGTATATGTGGGGGTATGTGCATATATCCTTTAATTTTATCAGTCCTACTCACAGACAGAAACAGTGTTTGAACTTTTGCTATTGTAGGGGAAAGAAAGGTACATCTACCCCTTCCAACTTGTTTAATTCTATCAAATTTTAATTTTTGATCTAAAAATATAATAATAATGCAAAATATATATAATCCACATAGGATTTGAGGCGGTTTTTTTCATGGAATTAATGAGGTTTGCCAGAAAACACAAAACCAAAATCCCTAGGATAAATAAAATAGTGAGATGTCAAGGTTTGGAATATCCAGGACAGACAAGGTGATAATGAATAAAGCAGACTCTGAATGGGACTTTTCTTAGATTCTGGATTTCAGAGGAGCTCTTGGTTTGTGTGGTCTCTGTTATATCAGATGGACAATTTATCTCATCATGATTTTATTTGTCACACACCACTTACCAAATCCAGGGAACAGAATAGTCTTAAGGATACTTATATATGATTGTTTCAATAAGGAAAAGAGTTTCTTTACACACTCAGTGTCCCCTCTTTTTAATTTGCAAATATGAAATTAATAACCAAAAGTAGTAAAAGAGGGAGTCCAAACATTTATTGCTAATAAAGTTGTATAAAATCCAACTATAACTTCCTGGGAATAAAAAACCCTTTTTTTATATTTTTGAGCTCAATGCTTTGAAAATTTTACTACTTTTAAAAAAAAATCGTAACACCAATGGGTCATAGAATATTCAATTGAAGGCAAGGAGTATTACAGGAGAAACAGGTGGAGCAAAAATTTGATACATGTAAGATTGATAGTCCTCAGAGCTTTATGTGTGTAAAACACAATAATCTTTATGGCAAAAAAGCATCAAGCTGCAGTAAAACAATGTTGATGTCTTGCCTTGGCTGTTGTAGGACATTTATTATCTCATTCCCATGAATGTTGTGGTAGACTCACTGCAATTCTAAATTTAATTACTCCTATTTCAAATAAAATTGAGAGAAAAAAGGGGGAAGTAAATAATAAAAATATATTTGAAGACCACATCTTAAATAAACAATTGTGATGCTGATGTTAATCTTTAAATTGTACAATGTATTTTAAGTTAATTGTATTTTATAGATTTTATCATGCTTTTAATTTTTCAGAATGTTTCTGGGTGACTTTTTATACTAAAGATAAGAAATATTATTTTGTGTGTGTGTGTGTGTATAAATATACTTATACATACCAGTAAAATATGCTTAATGAATTTGAGCTTCTGATAATAAGCAGAAGTTAATAAACTGGACTGACAACTGCAAATGGAATCTACGTCAGATCAAAGGTACAAACACAGTGCCTAGTATACAACTTCTAAAATTATGGATAATACCTTTTTGGAGATAGATATTAGACCAAAATAATGCATCAGTCTATTCACCCTTCTGTATTTATTATTTGATATTTATAACTGTATGGAAAATGAAGTTTAAATATCAAAACTGAGATGTAAAAATATCAAAGTCAATATAGTTCTATTTTAAATTTTATTTGGGTTACTTATATTCACTATTTATTCCTGTAATTGCTGTAATCTTAATTCTTAAAGAAAATCCCAAACTGCACTTAGAAATCAGACCTTCACTCTAGTCCCTAAGTGGTTCATTGAAGAAATTCAAAGCTTCAGTTTGAAATTTCTATCTCCATGTTAGATTCATACATTTTGAGGTAGTTGATAATGTGACATCTATAAGAATCTCTCTGTTGGTAGACACTGGTTATGTAAAAATAAACTTATTTTCACTAATATGAAGCGAGCACTACATCACTGAGCCACAGAATAACGGTGAAAGTTTTCATCACAAATCTATAATTTTTCCTACAGATGCTGTTGTGTATATGCTTAGTAATGCTGTTTGCTCCTGGTTTGTGCTCACAAGCCCTGGCCAAGGAGGCGCAGCTTTGGGGGTGACGAGGATTTCGTACCCTTTGAGCGCTGACTCCGGCCCCAGCAGGCCACGCTTAGGAGCATTGTTGTTAATCCAGGCGAAGAGGGCGAAGAATAAGCAAGGGTCTGCCAGCTCACAGTTCCAACAGCCTTTATTGATGGAGGGGATGATGCAGACAGGACGATCTTATCTGGGAACGTGGGTTTATAAAGGGTCTGGATCTCAGGGGAGGGTTCAACAAATAAACCAATCAGGGTACAGCAGAGGAGGGATTGACATGTGGGCTTAGGGAGTGGTTTACAGATTGACACTAGAGGGAGAAAAGGGTGAACCCCACACTGCAGGCGGGGTTTGGGGATTGACAGTTTGGGGAAAACCATACAATAAGGAAAGGGGGAACATGGGAGAAACCATTATAACTAGAAAACACACCACAACAGCTTAGTATCCAGAAAAAAATAATAGAATTATCTATCACACTCATGTTTTATATGTAATAGATCAAGTGCTCTTGATTTCTCTCAAGGAATGTAAAGTATTATTTTTATTGTAGATCATCAAACGTCAGTCTTGATCTTCGATTTGAATGGAGACATGTAATATGTTAGGAACAGAATCTTATTACAGAAAGATCATTATGTCCTCTGGCACATATGAATCTGCCTAAAATCAAAAGAACAGACAGCCTGGAAGGTGGGATCACTTGTAATGAACCACTGTTAACATTGATAGCTCCTTTCAATCCTCACTCTTGCAGAAAGACTGTAATTAACATTTCTTTAGCATAAGAACTCCCTCAAAACAATCAAATATCCTTTTACACTTAACTAAGTATGATATTAAGAAAGAAGTGCAATAGTTTGAAAACCAGCTGGCAGTATTTTAACATTACCTATCATGATTTTTGCCATGATGTTACTAAATTAATGTGCAAGCAAGGACTGGATTGGAGTTTCAAACATTTGCTTTTGGAAAAACTCCTCTGTGTGTCTGAGGCTATCTAGAAGAGTATGTACGTCTTTGTAGGTGATAATTTTGTGGAAGCCAGTGTTCCAAGCAAGACAGGAGAGCAGCTCGTGTAAATATTATTCATCTATTTTTCACTAGACACCTTGAACAATGGATAAAGCAGCTAAAACAGCAAACTTAGCTACATAGGCCTCTAAAGCAGAAACAAGTACCTATTTCCCAGAAATCTCAGTGCTGTTGAAACTAGACTGATATCAAGACATACAGTTTAATTTTGATGTATCTGTGTGACCCATATCACAGTATTTGATACAAATAAGCTTGACTTTCTGTGGTTATTCTATCAGTAAAACACTGATGATACTTCATAGCTTTCATGACTCAGGAATTTTTTAATGGTAAGAAAAGAAATAGGGGAAACAGAGCAACTATGATCAGCACTTGAAAATACAGAAGAGAAGTATTTGCTTCATTGAAACTTGGTGCAAAATTTAAATTAAGACATAGTTTATTATGGAAAATTAAACAAAACAAGCATGTTGCAGTTTAAATATAATGTAATTTTTATTTATTTGGTCTGCATTTTTTCTTTCTTTGTTTAGAATGCAAAATTCTGAAGTGCCAGTGTATTCAAGAGTCTGCATGTGTATACCTATGTCATGCAATAGAAAGAAACAAACCAATTTCCATAGCTAATATTCATAAGCTTCCCATAGCATAATTTCAGTTATATAAAAGGGAGATTTTGTTTACTAAGTTTTCTTTGACATTTGAGTTCAGTTACTGCCATGGCAGAAGACAAGTTGATTAGGTCATTTGCATCATCTAAATGGAATTCTGAGTAATGTCATCATTCAGTGGGTCATTGAGAACAGAATAGTGATTGTATCCCATCAAACCAGGCTTTATAATCAAGCAAATAATACTTGGAATGTATCATTAGTCTGTACAGATACAAAGTCTGATTGGCTGATATTCAGATAAGGAATATGGACTTTGAATTTTAAAAGGGTGCTTAAGAGTGGAAAAAAAAAAACACATTAAAAAGGAGGAGACGAAAAACACCTTTCATGTGAATCCATGTTTACACCCCAACATTCACATTAGTCAGATTTGAAATCACCTTTAAATATGCTGTGATGCAGCCAATTACTTTTTCAGTAACAGTGTAATTTTATTTATATGAACAGTTTAATCAGATGGAAACAGTGTTTCTATAGTGGATTGTATATTTTATGATGTACAAATATATGCATAGAAAACCCCATATTTCAAGAGGAGCAGTAGGTTTTACCATCCAAACCAGCCTTAAACAAACTTGTATAGAAACATTTAACTTCAGCTGCCTGAAGCACTTGACATTCAATCAGCCCCAAATGGCTCAAGTTAGTCCAAACTGTAAAAAGCTCTTTCATTTAAAACATATACCACCACTGGAGAGGTGTTGAATCTGTTGCGCATTAAGTTAGCCTTTGTCAGCAGAACATTGCAGGGATTTAAACGTGTATTAACAAATTACCTTCATTCAGAACACCAACTTGACCTGAATCTCCTGAGCTATAAAAATTCAGCATGATCAAAAAAGAGAAAGGAAAGTGACAGTCTAGGTTAGACTCTTTTGGAATTGTAATGTTTTCACTTTCAATACAACTGGCAAGAGTTTTAAGAAATTGGACAATATCTTCTATTGAATGGAATATGAAAGAATCTGAGAATAATACTGTGTTTAACCTCTATAGTATAAGGAACATATATTCACACGTGTCTGTATATCTTGCCTTAGGCCAGTGTCAAAGAAAAGAGAATGTTCAATCCTGTAAGGTACTGAGTACTCTGGCTGTGATCCAGCAGAGTACTCAACTATGTGTTTAAATTTAAGGACATGGATCATGCCACTAACTTCAATGGGATTATGCTTAAAGATAAACTAACCTTAAATGCTTTGCTGGATCACAGCCACAGTGCTCAGTACAGGGTGAATACAAATCCAGTCTGAGAGGAGCGATTTCTTCTCTGTTTCCAGTGAGAGTTCACAAAATACATAAAAAATTTCTTTTCAGGAAAGGAAGTTCATATGATAACCAGACTGAATTGATTCAGAATGGTGGGATGATTAGAAATCTTGGGGTCCTTGTGTTCAAACAAATAGGCAAAGCAACAAACAAAAACCAAGTTTTGACTTTCCCTGGCACAGATATTCATTTTTTTCATGTAACATAGTGACTGAGCATGGACTAGGGTAGAGATAAAGCAGCAGAAATTGTGTGAAAGAGTAAAGATAGAGGCAAACAATGTTCCCTTTTATCCCTTGCCAAACTTCTCTCCTGATTTTAGCTGTGGTCTCTCTTAATTCTGTAACTAACAAGAACAAGAAATCTAAGTTTAAGCATGTGTGAATACCCTCACAGAATACATGTCAATTGAAATCAGACAATAAAGTCTATATAATTAGAGGCATGTGACATTTTTATGAGTCTGATGCTGTTCCAGATGAAGAAAACATGAAAGTAAGCTTAGGAAACAAAAAATATTTCAAAAAGTAAAAGCAAACCTGTGCTTTTCAGCATCATATATAAAGACTTCTAACTTTGTCATTTGGTCTACATGTTTTGAGCTTCCCTTGGCTCCTGTCAGTGTAAAAAGAACCTGGTTAGAGCACTGAAGCCTACTGAAAGAATTCAGATACACCATACTTGTTTTTCCAAAAGTTAAGCAAGTGAGAAGAGATAGAACCTATCATGTATACACTTCCACCACTCCCCTGTTCTTGATAGGTGTCAAGAAAGGGTTGTCACCAATTTTTCTTTTATTATTATCAGGCCAGGTCACCAAATCTTTGGGCAAACATGGAAGTTTATCTTCAAACAGTAACTGTCATAGGAAGTCAGATGGTGAAAATGGACTGTACAACAGTATTTACCAGGGTGATGATACGACTTGAACAAACATGTAACAATTGTAAAATTCTGGGCAGCCTGACTGACAAAATGACAACCGAGTCACATTTATCTTCTAAAAGAAATAGAGAACACATTCCCTAAAAATAGCAGACAAAAACCTAGGACTGCAAACTTGGCCACATGTGGCTTTCTCAATGGCTTGAATCTTATTTAAAAATAATGCACAATACATACAATAGAGCTTTATGTTTCAAGAGAAATAATTAAAGACAGCGTTGCATTTTCTAGCTAACAGCTCTTGCTGAAGCAATGGGCAGCTCTGGCAAAAGTCTGCCACAGTGAACCCTGAAGTACAATCAAATCAAACTGATAAAGAATTCTATCAGAGGTTAGTGAACATGAAACACTTTTGAACTACAAAGCGCCCAAGCAACTCAGCATGTGTATTTTTTCCCCTAGGTTTACCTTATTCCCACAATTCAACTTCTCACCTTTTCATCATAGCCATCAATTTCTTCCTTGTTGAGAAACAATTATACCCTAGGAATCTCTTGAACTCATTTATACTCTATTCTTGAACCTTGAACCTTGTTCTATGGCTTTATTACTTTTTTATAGAAGCCGTGCTCTAATTTTCTGTTTACTCCTAGATCCTTAGTGTTACAAAATATTCTTCAGATTCAAAATCTGTCACGCACAGCTACCAGTTTTTTTCACAAACTGAAAAGCTTTTGATTCAACTCTTGAAATTTGAATAATGTTCTCTATTTATACATGTACATTTTATGTTCTGACCAAATATGCACAATGTTTTAAAGGAGGACATATTTTCTTAGCTATATTCCTATAGATCTACCTTTTTAACTACATAATCAAGTCAGAAAAAACCCCATAAACATTGAACTGGTTGATATATCTTTCCCATCATACACAGATTTTTATCTCTCAATTTATGAAGAGAATAGATAAGAGTTTACTAGTTTTATGCAGTATAGGAACTAATTGCCTAGTCTTTTGAAACACTTTTGCAATTTTTCCCAAAAACCTAATTTTGACTGAAAATTCCACTTGGCTCCAATATAGGAAAATATTCTACTCTGTAGTTCATTGATGCTTATCTAAGTCAAATCAAGAGATATTTACACTTCAGAAGTTCAGTATCTCTTCCACAGCATCTGTAAAAATCACTACAATACCTGTAGCAGCTCTTTTCCTCAGAGGCAAGTGTTCACCAGGAAATTTATCATCAGAATATATTTTGGGAACCTCATCAAATAGACTGAGAATTAAAGGCATTTGGAAATAAAGTTTTCTTCCAGGGTTAGACTTAATTCTGTATTAAGGCATTTTGGTGAACTTCTCTACTGGTTTTGGACTATTGTGAATGCCCTGGTAGAGTTTATGTTGATCTCAAGGTCAGCTCTTTATCCAAGCTCTTGGTTTGTTTCCACACTGATGCTAACTCAGGTTTTCAACACAGGTGAAAACTTAGGTGAACTCCTTTGCAAAGTCACTGCTCAGAGTTCACAGTGTCAGCACACAACAACTGAGCTCTTGATTTTGAACCCAGAATAACACACTGGCAGTCTAGCTTGAACTTAAGGGGCTTATTAGCTCTAGGTAGAAGTCTCATGCTTTGAATATGAATGAAGTTAAGATCTAAGGGGAAGCTAAAGCCTGAGTTTATACTTCAGCAGGAAACGAGGCACTTGAACTGTTTAACTGTTTATCTTTTAGATTCCCAAAGGAAATGAACAAAACAAATCTCACATAGAGAATAGAAACATGTTTAGGCAGAGAAAAGTAGAATATTTATTTTATGTTATTGGTATATGATTATGTTTGATACAGACTTCTCTCTGTGTCAGTCTTTTTGGGTTAGGAATTCTTTACTGCACTGTAATTCCTCTAACCCCAGCAGCACAAATAAAATAAAGCTCCATTTTCAAGAAAACTGGCTAATGCCATCCATTCCAGGAGATAATGGAGTTACTTATATTTAACTTTTGCTTTGAATTAGTGACTAAGCATAAGCACTATTCAGAATTCCTTCTATTGGTAGATAAGTGCCTTGAAAATTGGGAAATGGGAACTTACATAGTAATTTTGATGTGTTACCTATGTGGTCATTTAATCAAAATTACCACACATTGAAAACTGAAAGTGGAAGAAAATCCATATGACATAAAATAAGATTTAATCCCTTACTTGGTCGTAGCTCAATGGGACAACATAGGTGCTTCAAGGGGTTGAGGTATCTCCTTCTTCCTGATCCAATCCTTCCTCTCTCTTCTCCAGCTTCTTCTTTCCCACTTCATATTTTCATTCATCTCTGTGCAGCAATCTCATTTCTCTTGTGTCCTCTCTGGCACATCTGCTCTTGAAGGCAAATGCACACAAGAGTCTGTGAAAGCAGCGGGTTGGCAAACCTATTTTATTTGTCATAAAAAT
>VZTR01004714.1:291452-309461 GCA_013400775.1 Chaetops frenatus | reverse complement strand
CAAAGGAGTTGATGTCTAGCTTAGTCTAAAGCTTACTGAATCAATGAAAACACTTCCACTGGCAGCAGCTAATTTTGTAGCAGGTCCCTTGTGCAGCANTGTCTCAGGCCCAGTAGCACTGCTATCAGGAGTGTTATGCCTTGCAATTTTATCTAAAAGGCAAGTCATTCTAGTATATGTTTTGATACTGCACAATCTGAGAGTACCGTTGCATTAACTCCAGTTTGGAGATAGACTGGCATTCGTATCACCTCTTAAGAAAAAAATGCATGTATTCCTGTGCAAGTAAAAGCTCAGATATTTATGGTTTGAGGGTACAAAGGAGTTGATGTCTAGCTTAGTCTAAAGCTTACTGAATCAATGAAAACACTTCCACTGGCAGCAGCTAATTTTGTAGCAGGTCCCTTGTGCAGCATCTGTCCTCCACTGTTGGCCTATGTCTTGTTCTGAGACTCTTTCAGCAAAGAAAGGAAAGAACATCTTACTTAACAGCTGACACAGGATGCATCCCTGCTAATCAGAGACAAAAAATAGCACTTCAGTAGAAGATGTAAATGTGTTTTTAAAAGCAGGGGTAAAATTACAGACCTTTACAAGTAATTTATCACTGTTCACAGTTTCCAGTCTGTGGCAAAAGAAATAACAATAAATATTTACCGAAGGAAAGTGGATCTGCATTTAGAGCATTTTAATAAATGTTTAAAAGAAAATCAGCATAGATCATTTGGCTTTGGAAATCATTTTTATCTTCTATCTGTCAGTCTTTGATGGATGTTTTTCATGCTCTTCAGTTTACAGTAACAAGCAAGTTTTTAATTTTTCTGTCTTCCTGCTCCCTAGTGCCAGGCTATGATGAATGATGTGACAAAAATATTCATCAGTAAATTCTAAATCCTGAATACAAATTAAATTAGTAATATAAGAATCAGATTTGCATTCTCCTTTGACATTGTTGTAACTGCGTCTGCTACTCTCTTGTTTTTCCCTTCTACTTGTTTAATCTTGATCATAATATTAAATCAGCATTGAGATATCTCGTACTATGCTTTAAGTACATGAGTGTACAGTATTGTTCTAATATACTTTGTGTCATTATTTGAGCTGAGGTATTTGGATTTTGAATTGAAGCAGCAGGAGCTGAATGATAGACAACTATCAAGGATCAGATTTCCAACCAACCAGATTCCACTCTCTAAACAGCATGGGTAAAAAAAAATTGCTGGGCAAAAATACTGGCTGCCTGGCCAGGCCCAGAGAGTGGTGGTGAATGGAGTTACATTCAGCTGGTGGCTGATCACCAGTGGGTTTCGCCTGGGCTCAGTGTTGGAGCTGGTCCTGTGTAACATCTACTACTATCTATAATCTGGATGAGGGAATTCAGTGCACCCTCAGTCAGTTTGCAGATGACACCAAACTGGATGGGAGTGTAGACCTGATGGAGGGTAGGAAGGTTCTGCAGAGGGATTTGAACAGACTGGATTGATGTGCCAAGGCCAGTCCCCATAGGCATTTAAAATACTAGTAAAAGTGACATTTGGGGACATGGTTTAATGGTGGGTTTGGCAATACTAGGTTAATGGTTGGACTCAGTGGCCTTGAAGTCTTTTCTAACCAGAACAAATCTATGATTCTGTGATTCTATTCTATGTTCCAAGTGTTTTTATTTTACTCTTCTGAAGTGTAATGTTCATTTTAACAATTGCTTTCCTCAAGTTTAAGGCTGTCTGAGTCCCTAGAGGTCTGCTGCATCTAAGTAGTTGCTTGCAATCTGTCTGAAGTCCTCTATTCTCCATATACAGAAAAACCAATACCTCATAGACAAAATGAGCAATGGTAGAAGAACTAAAGAAAATTTTGATCTTCCTTTTTAAATGTTTTTTTCTTTTACACACAATTTATAATTTAGAAAGGAATTTAATTTAAGTTGCTGTTGCGTGAGACCTCTGTTAGGCACCAATGAGCACACACATACACAAAGAAGATTGTGATATCGTTTTCCTGAGAGAAGAAATATCTGTTCAGGAACTTAAAAATTGATACTTATGGAAGTCATGGAGGACTAAAATAAATGTATACAGCTCAAAATATTGCTAGTTAAAAATCAACAGTGAGAAAAAAGCTGGATGAATTTAAAATGTTCCTTCTTACATATACCATATTTTTAGTGATGTTATCTTAGCATTGCAGTTATTCACTCTTTCTGAAAAGCTACTTTAAGGTCAATCTCAATAGAAGCTCAGATTAGCTCTAAATAAATAATTATTTTTATGGTGTGGAGTGCATCTTCTGCAGTCTCTTTTACAGATCTCTTCAAAGATAAGACTGACCAGGTTGAAAAAAGATGTCAAGGCAGCCTTATTATTCTTCAATCAATTTCAAGCCACAGGGTTTGACTTTTTGGTCACCTAATCTAACCTTTTCAGGTAACAGATTTTATCCCATAATTCTTATAGCTATCTTAAAGCTTTACATTTTTAGATAGTATTTCAGTATATGAGCATAGATATGTACTTAGTCTAATGTTACAGACTTGTAGAGGCAGAGATCAACAGCATATTGATGAAAGGATTTCAGTGTTTAGTTACTGTAAGTGTGAAAACTAAGACTGATTCATAACATGAAATTTCCTCCTCTGTCTGGTGGATTTTGTGATAAGCACGAATAAATTGTAACTCCTTTAAAAACAAACAAACAAAAAATTCTAGCTGCATAGTTTGTGCTTTGAATGGCTAGAAATGAGCTAGAAACATGCCTCTTTTGCCATATTTTGAGACATTGAATTCCATGCAACCTGAATATCTAAGAGAACAAAGCAGCCAGAAATCAAAACTTCAGATCACCCTCAGCTTCCTCAGCAAATCAAATAAAATGAAAATGCCAGCACAGTTTATTAGATCAGATACAGGCTGTGATGTTCCATTCATTTATGTTTTACCTGTTGTATCATTGAATGTTTCAGAAGGTGTGGAAATTCCTGTTGGCAAAAAGAAGCTGAAACAAATCTTTCTGGGTTTGAGAACAAAGACATCATCATGCCTGTGTTCTCATCAGGCAGCAGTGATGCCCTTGGGAGTAGTGTGCTCTCAAAGGGATTATTACACTATCTGTCTCAGAGGAAATAGAACTTCTGTGAGACTAAACCTTGAGCAGTGAAAACTTGTAGGACACAATGGCAGAAAGACATTACTGGGGAAATGAGACAAAATAGGTCAAATCTACAAATTCACGGAGAATGCTTTAGAAAGAAAAGAAAAATATTGATTTCTTGCATTTGGGAAATTATCCTTTTAAGGCAGAAAAGAGGTAAAATAATTATCTGGTTCAGTTATAAGACCAAAGATGACAAGAGAAAAAAAGGGCAAAGAGATGATTGAGGGCAGCACTGTAGAGAAAGATTTGAGAGTGATGGTTGATGAAAAACTCACCATGAACTGGCAGAATACACTCACAGCCCAGAAAGCCAATGGAATCCTGGGCTGCATCCAAAGGAGCATGGGCAGCAGGCTGAAGGAGGTGATTCTCCCTCTCTGCTCTTATGAGACCCCACTTGGAGTATTGTGTCCAGCTCTGGTGTCCCCAGTTTAAGAAGGAAATGGAACGGTTGGAGCAAGTCAGAAGGAGGGCCACAAAGTTGATAAGAGATCTGGAGCACCTCCCCTACAAACACGGGATGAGAAAGTTGGGACTGTTCAACCTGGAGAAGAGAAAGTTTCATGGAAACCTCACAGTAACTTTCCAGTGTCTGAAGGAGACTACAGGGAGGATGGAGAGCAGCTTTTCAACAGGAACTGTAGTGATGGGACAAGGAGTAATGGGCACAAATTAAAAAAGAGAAAATTTAGGTGAGATATTAAGAAGCAATTTTTCACTGTGAGGGCATTTAGACACTAGAAGAGGTCACATAGGGAAGCTGTGGATGCCCCAACCCTGTTGGTGTTCAAAGCCAGGCTGGAGAAGGCCTTGAGCAACCTGGTCTAGTGGGAGGTGTCCCTGCCCATGGGGAGAGGTTAAAACTACGTGATCTTTAAGGTTCATTTCAACCCCTTAACACTGTGTGATTGCATGATTCTATGAAGTACAGAAGACATTTTATTTTAGAGAGTCCATAAAATGCAGAGGATATGTAGAGTATGTTCTCAGAAGTATCCCAGAACACTTCAGGGCAATAAGGCCACTAAGTCAGGGAAGGGTGTTTTGTTGTTTATTGGCTTCGTCTGATTCTTCTAATGTAGTCTGACATATAGTCTGACAACAATTTTCTTTCAAGTATGAGAAAATTGCCCATTTGTGTAATACTCAGACCGGTCACAAATTCTTAAAAACATTTATTGTAAAGGAAGAATTTCATCTTCAGCCAGAGCTGCTGGAGGTGTCTGGGGAAGGCAAACCTTATTTCCAAGACCTAGACATTCTGGGCACTTTGGTACCAAATGATTTTCAGACTGCTAGGGGAAGCTCATATCTTATGTACCTCAGGTAGAGGTAGAGATTGTCCATAAACAGAACCAGAAAACTCATGACTTATGGGATTCAAAGCCCACCAAAGCTCTTACAGTAATTCTGTAGTGTTCAAGCAAGGGTGCTCAATTCTATCCATAACAAATTTTGTTTTCTTTGTGCCAAGCTTGTGCCATTGACACCTGAGAATTTAGTCTAACTTGAACAAGAATATATATGCATTCTAATAACATTTATATTTTGATTGTAGATATAATTTTAAAATATTATTTTTTCTTTTTTTCACCATGTTTTTCATATGGTCTTAAAGAACATCTACTTATATATCTCCATTTTCACTTTTCCTGTAATCTTCTCCCCTCTGAACTATATCACAAGTGTGATTCTACAACTTTACAAAGTGTTTCTCAGTCCATAAAACAAATTAGCAAAGTTTTTGCCTTCTACTCTATGTCTTTATCACTGATGCCTCTTGATAGAGATGTGAGTGAAGATGAAATGTGAGTGAAGGAAATTGGGACATCCTATCTGAAAGTATATTTAGATGTTCCAGTTTGAGGGGGAAATAGACATAATTTCAAGTAATGCCTGGAAAAAATCCCAAACATATGAACATTTTTGTTTCACTGTAATTCTGAAGACTTAGCATCAACAGTTACTATAAATAGCAGCAGCTACTGAAAATGCTGTGAAGTATATTACAAATGTGTTTGAATTACTGTACTGGTGCTGCGTAAAAAGTCATATGAATATGCAAAAAACGTGCTGGATAATTAAAACTAGAGGAAAATTGTGGGATGCAAAACAAACTATAAACAGCAATTCACCCATTTCTGCACTTGAAGTTAAGAGCCTCTCACGGAGGTGAAGCTAAATAAATACTAGAAAATGAGAAGAGAGAAAACCAAGAAGCATGCTAAAATGAAAACTTACAAAGGAAAAGTTAATGTGTTATTGAAGTTTACGTTTGTTCTTTCTATAAACAAAATATAAGGAAAAAAGGAAGGGAGAATACACAAAAAACTTCAGCTAAGCACTACAGGTGACTTATACAAACCTGAGGAGATAAAATGTACCCACATATTAAGACTAATCTCAAATCTGTGTTTCGGTCTTTGTCACCAAACCAGGTAGGAAACCTCTAACTGTCAAACACTAGGACAGAGTTCATAGCTAAATCCCTTTTTTACTTTTTTAAACCTAAAGCAATTGGGAAGAAAATACTATCTATGAAATGTTATTGTAAAAGTTATACCCTTATTTGCTAAAACCAGAACTATTTTAGGAGGCTGAAGTTGTTGAGAAGCTGTCATACTTCTGAGTTTTCCAGCATTCTTGGGAAAGGCAGATTTAAAACAAAAGCAAATGAAACCCACCCAAGGGATGGCAACAACCCCTGAACAACACAAAAATTTGATTAAAAGCTTTATTAGGTTCTCATTGGATCTGATTGACAATCTCAAAAAGGTTTGCATTGCCCTCTTTTTAGGCATTTGAAATTTTCACTTCACCCTTGACAGTATAAAACATACATTGTACACTATTTCCCCAGTTCTGATGCATGAAATTAAAACAGAGAAATTAATTTGCAAAGGACCCTGACAGAAAAGGATTCCCATTTTTCTTTAGATGTATGAACCTGCTGCATATAATGAGAGGCTCTCTGGATCCCAAAGATATCCATGGGAAACTTCATCCAGCCCCATGACTTCAACCAGGAAATACGCAATTCCTAGATTTAGGGAGCAGTGAAGAAGACATCTGTGACCCATAAATGAGGCAATTTCTAGCATGTATCACATTAGAAGAACAAGTGTCTGAGTCTTTGGCTAGTGCTTTAATAGCTGCAAAATCCCGCTTTTCATTTTACTTTTCCTGAAGTGAGGAAAGACAGTCTCTTACAGTAACCGCTCCCAGCCATGTGCGAGAAGTGGGACCTGTGTGACTCACCATTGCATCCATGTACAGGTGCTGTCAGGTGAGAACTGAAGTTTTAGGAGGGTTCTTCATGGCACCCAACACAGACACTACAATCTACAGCTGCAACTTAAAGGCTAAACCTCATTTAAAAGAAGTATGCCCTTGTACACCAAAAATTATTTTAAAGAAGCTACCATATTTTTCTCCTAGTATACAAATTCATGGTATGTTATGTTAGATCTCAGAATTCCAATTTTTCATACTGAGGTTTCGGGCAGGTATTTAAAGGCACTCAAAATCTGTCAGCTGTAGGCAGGAGAGAACTTCATATAGATATCAAATTCAGTCAGGATTGTTTGTGTTCTTGATGTCAATGAAGGGCACAAGGGGGAAAGGACAGAGTAGAACAGGGAGCTTGTGTGAACGACTTCAAGCCTCTGGGTGAGCTCAGGGCAGACCCTGTGCCTATGAAATCATTTTCTATTGTTAGCCTGTACAAAATGTTTGACTGTAAGCCCAGAGAGAAACTAGGCTTGTTTTGTGCCAGACTACTGTTATCAGGACAGTGTATGACTGCTGCACTGCACATGCAGAACAAAGAATTACAGATTTATTTTTTTCTACTCCGTGAGAGTCAGCTTAATGGCTATTATTGTGATTTTCTACAGCAAATCAGTAAAAAAACCTTGTGTTCAGGCAGACGTGTTTCTCATGCATTAGAGAAGGGGAACCTTGACTTTCTGTGTACTGAGGGTGAAAGGCCAGTTATTTCTACCCTTGGAAAGGTGACCTGCTCCAGAATATCTCAGCTGAGATTTGCTGCCCTGTCTTTATACAAGCCTCTACCTTTGCACGCACAATTATCCTGGTTATCCACCCTGGCAAATAAAAAAATTCTTTCTGCATGTGAAGGCATATAGCTTGGGTTTTCTCTGAGAGAACCAATGCACTCAGAGTACATAATGGCTGGGGGTGGAAAGGAGGAAAAACAAAATGGAAACCTCTTTTAGAACTATTTCTAGCAATAAGCAACAAGATAATTATATATCTGAAAACATCTTATGCTCTGCAGTTCTAGCAAGCATGAGTAAGAGACGAATGTAGAAGTTAATATAAAATAATTTTATTTTAATACACATATGCATTTATTTCAATCCCTGCATTTTAGCATTATCATCTGAGCATGATTTATCTGTTGAGTTGTATTTCTGCTTTGCTGGTTGTAATAACTACTCAGGTTTGGAATCATAGTTTTAGATATTGATGGACAGGCCATTTCATTTTAGATCCAGGTTATACTTTCTGCTCACTTTCTTCAGATATGAAGGTGTAAGGCTGTAAAAATAGAAAGTACTTTTCACAGGTCATTTGATTCAGCTTTGGAGAATAGAGTGTTGTGATATCGATCATGTCAGGATCTCTTCCTCTGCTTTAACTAGACCAGCTTAACATTAATTACAGAGCATTTAAAAGTCATCTGTTTAAAGGGGAATAGCTGGGAGGAAGGTTAGATGAAAGAACTTAATAAAACTCTATTTTGGTTGGCATGTATTTTGAACAGCAAAGTGTGTTATCAACCTTGAATATGATTCACATTCTGTCAGCATGCTCAGGAAATGTATGTTCCTTTGTAGAAAAAGTAGAATGAATGTCATTTTGACTGTGAAACAAATACGTAAAACAAGTATCCTAAAACATAATTTTGCTAAGGAAATTGTCACTGTCAGAAGTTGTGAAGTGATTTAGTGTCAAGGACACTCTAGATAGTTTCACTTCTTTCCTCAGGGCTCACTGATATTTATTATTTGCTGGAATCTGTATATTCCTATGAAACAAAAAAGATAAGGAATATTGACTCTGAAATAAATAGTTTCATTAAGTAAATGCCTCTAGGTAAAAATACGCTCTGTGAAATGCAACTCTCTCAAAGTCCTATATATGCTTGTGCTGCCACAGATCCTAAGCTGTGTTTAGGAATTGTGGAAGTTTAGGAAGTACCTGAGTATTTCCAAAGAGGTAGGGCATACACCAGTAAATAAGCAATATAGCATATCTACTATGTTAGGATGTTTTTTTGTTAGATTAAGCTGAGTATAGGACACAGAGTTTCCTTTTAGATGTCACCTGAAACTAAAATATTTAGTTGCTATAAGCAAGTTATGAAACAGATTGTACTAGATAAAGTGCAAATTTCTCAACTTGGTGGCTGTTTTACTCAGCTCAAATCCCTTTTAAAGGGAAAGTGCCCTTTTAAAATCCATTAGGTAGTTGTCAAATTCTGAATAAAGGATATCCATAGACTCTTTTTGATTATTCGGGTGGCTCATCATAGTAATCCCGTGTGTTGGCAAGGGCCAAACACAGCGGTATATTGGCTTGTAAATTAAGCCTAACAACAAAGTAACATAGTAACATACTTTGCATAAGATGAATAGGTAAATAGATCATATCTGGGTAAATTCAGTTTTTGCATTTGCTAGTGTATGGTCAGCTTGATTTGTTCTCGCAAGTGAATCTTAGATTATACCTAAGGGTGAAACTCTGTCTTTTCTACTATGATTTTTGTGAGAAAAGAAGTGCTGCACTTCTCGTTAACTCAAATATCAACTCTGGTAGTTTTTTTCATGGATTAGCATGTAAAATAGTGGACTTATAATAAAATTCCACCAGAACAGGCTTGAATTCATCTTTCTAGAGATTACATCCAGCTCTATTAAAAATTAACAAACAAAACAAAAAGCTTGTTAAAGTGATTCACCTTGCAAGTTATACAAATACAATAGTTTCCTAGAATTATGGAGTATCTCAAATAGGAAAGGACCCATGAGGAACATTGACTCCAATTCCCTGCTCCTCAGAAGAGTAGCTTACATCTTATAGAGAAAAAACTTGTTTTATTCAGTGCTACTCTCATACTTAGGGGTCCTACTGAACACAGGACACTGCACAGACAAGAGAGGCACTCCATACTGATGGTAGATAACTGTGGACCATCTCTGTGTAGAGAAGTCTTCATCTTAAAGGGATATTTGGATTCTTCTGGATAACCACTAATTTTTGTTTGTTTGTTTGTTTGTTTGTTTGTTTTTGTGTGTTTGTTTTGTTTTCTAAATATCTCAAACTAGATGATAGTGAAGCATTTACTGGTTTTCCAACAGTTTTTCAAAATACTTTTGATCTGTTTGATGACTGATATCTTTCAGTATCAAGGGGTCTGTTGATAAAACAGCATGTCTTCTTGAGGATGATGTAATGAGAAATCACTGGCAGATAAGAAGTAATACACAGCAGGGTGAAAACTTTGCACCATGCCCCTATGAACTAAGACAGTAACACATTTTCATGAGATCACAGTTCTGTAAAATTAAAAATTGTTAGTAAAGATATACGTGTAAGGCAGGAGAAATGAGTTGCTATTATTGGCAGAGTTAGATAATTTACTCCATGATTAATCTTAGTGTCACTGGAACTCAACTTTCAGGTCCTTCAATCCTACTCAATCTGCATTGAGTGCAGTTTTTCCTAATAACAAAGCATGAACAAATGGATCCTCTCTATCCAAAGGATGCCTGTGGTATTCTAATAGATGTACTTTCAATTGCTTACTTTACATATTATATATCTATTCAGGAACCCTCTATAAGTATAGTAGCTGGTCAAATAATCTGTAGTTTGAGAGAAACAGTACATTGATGAGGAATGCCATGAAGATGATCAGAGGGCTGGAATACCTTTTCCATGAAGACAGGCTGAGAGAGTTGGGGCAGTTCAGCCTGGAGAAGAGAAGCCACTGGGGCGGCCTTACTGTGCCCTTCCATTACCTACAGAGGTCTTATGAAAAAAAAATGGAGAAAGGCTTTTCACCGGAGGATGTAGTGATAGAACAAGGAAGCATGGCTCCTAAATGGAAAAGGGTAAGTTTGGGTTTGATATCAGGAAGAAATTTTTTTACTGTGGTGCTGGTGAGACATTGGAATGTGTTGCCCAGAGAAGTCACACCATCCCTGGAAGTGTTCAAGGCCAGGCTGAATGAGGCTCTAAGAAACCTGGTCTATTGGAACCTGTCTCTGCCCATGGCAGGGGAATTGGAACTAGATTATCTTTAAGGTCCTTTCAAAACCAAACCATTCTGTGTGCCTATAGTCTGAGTGCCCCAAGTTCCCTCAGCACTACAAGTAAAAGGCATTAACTGCTGGCCATCAGCCCAATATCAAGAGATCAAAAATATGTCAGAACAGTCTCCCAGCCTGAAGGTGAGATTGCTGCCTGAATGGAACATTTTTACAAGTGCTGAGTTAACAGAGGGCAGCAAAATATCTTTGATGTTCAGATATTTCCTATTAATAGAGCAGGGACCTTGGTATCGCACATACAATTCTGCTCAACCTTATCAAGATGCCTTTTTTTCTGCTTGAATCACAGCAAGGTATGTTTTCTAAAAAAAAAAAAACTTATAGCATCAAAATGAAAATTGAGTTCTAACAGGGGAAAGATTTTAACAATAAAAGCTGTGGAAGTCTCCTGAAAGTAAGATTCAGACCAATATGACAGAATAAATTGTTTTACTGTTGAACAGAGTGCCACTAACAAGTATAGATTACATGTGTAAGACCCAGTTTTGCCTGCAGCTAATGTACCTAGAAGATGTATTAACTGTGCAGTTCTCCTATTTACAGGCAGTAGAAAGGATTTATTTCTGTTTAAGTACAGGGTAAAATGGAAAAGAATATGAACACTAAAGCTTAAAGTCAGCCAAATATTCAAAATATTTAACACCAGTAACTGATTCAATGTTCTAAATAGTCTAAGGAGTCTACATCCATCCTACAAGTAAAATATGCATTATTATTTACTGGAACACGGAATTAAAAAAATATCATTAGTCACTGATACTAAAATGCCAGACAGGAAGAGGAGGTGTGCTCTTTATTCTGCTGCATGCCTCCTAGGAACTATTAGTGCTTCATGCTGTAACAGGCTGAAAATGAAGGGTAAAATCATCAGTGTAATTATTTCTTCTCTTCTTTTTTGGAGGCTGTGCTGAAGGGTGGGCATCTTTAGCTTAATCACTGATTATATTTGTTGCCATATGAATCTGTAAAACAAGTGTAGCAAATCTATTGCTATGCTGAGTTGGTGGGAGCCCCAGTTCCTGTTCTCAAATTTGTAGCTCTGCTGTATGAAAAACAGAAAACCCACTTTTTCCTGCTGGTGGTTTGAATTGGTCTAATTTGTTCTGGTAATGGCTCCAGATGTCACAGTATAAAAGGAAGCCCGGCCCCACAAAAAAGATTGCCATTATGACCTTCTATTGAATTCTAGAGCTCTTGCCCTTTTTTGTCTTCTGAACAAACCCAGCACTCACAAACAAGCTGAATGGAGTGGAAAAAGCAGCTTGACTCTTGTGAAAGAAGTTACAAGCAGAGCTGAGATGGCTGCTTGCCACTTTCCCTGTCAGGGTGACATCTGCCACAGTTTGCTGAGCTGCTTTTTTTTGGGGAAAATGAACCTTCACCTCAGCAGGGCTGATCCTCTCCTGCCACCTTGTACCTTTGTTCTGTTTCTTTTTTTCAGAAACATTTGTGGTTTTCCTTCTGTTTCTGGAGTCCATGTTTTAGGAGAGATGAAAAGTTTGTCTCATGAGCTTTTTACTTCTTCAGGAAGATCCTGATACTATTTCTTTTCTCATACAATAAAAATTTAGTTTATTATATTTACCACTTTCTTTTCCTTGGCAAGAAAAGGCCAGCAGAGTAATTCAAAATGAATACGGACAGGTGTCTGCTCACACTGATAACAGTCCACATACATGATACAGGCAGGCAAAATTATTCATGCATTTTTGCCCTTAATCCATATATTTTGTTAACTGATCTTTGCCATGTTCAAGACCAAATGTGTGAAATTTTATTTCCCTGTTTACAGGAGAAAGTAATAAATCTCAGCAATACTGATTTTGGATGCAAACATGTGTATGTGTATGCATATGGGTGTGCATTTGTATGTGTCTATGTATTTTCAAGGTCTTGTCACTTTACTTCCATAACTGTTTTTAAATAAGCCTAAACATAGCTCTGCCACAAAACTGGATACAGAGCAGGATATAGTTGCAGATTTCACAGGCAGAGAAAGGGTCATTAAAAGAAAAAGAAGAGAATATATTCAAAACCCTCCTCTGCTTGGTGAGGGTGTAAGTACCCTTGGCAGCCCAACAAGAGCATAGATTTTGATCTGTCCTCCTAACTGTCTCAGATGTACTATTCAGCATCCTCCAGGGCAGAGACATGCTGCTTGGCAGAGGGCATAATCTCCCAGTGCTATATGAGGCTGTCTCTATGTAATGAGCTCAGAAAAGGAGGGAATAACCACCAAAAACGAGACCAAATGACAGTCAAAGATATAATGCTCAAATCACCCATAAGAATATTTTAGAAGAAGACTATAGCCCTTGCTCATTCAAATTCATATTTTCTCAATTAGAGAAACCCAACAAGCATGTTATTATTGTTATTATGAAGTAACATATTATGTTACTTCATAATAATATTCAGGAAGCAGAATTACGTGTATACGTATTTTGTTCAATATAAAGCATTCAAGTGGGAAACCTTTCTTTATGATGAAATAAAATATTCTTTTCGATTATCATGTTCAAGAAAGTGGAAAGCAAGGTACAATTAGAGACTAATGTTGACACAGGCTGAAAATTGAAAGGATTTTAGAATATTAACAATTAAACCTGTCTTGGACATTAAAATAGTGTTAAGGTTCTTCTCCATGAGATTTCTCATAAGATACACATGGGAGAAGAAAACACTCTTCTATAGAAGGTGTCTGTTTTTGCATTTATCACTATAATTTTAAATCTCTCTTCTTTATTATTTATGTCTTTATCACGATCTCTATCACTAACATATTTTTATTAAATTTTATCCTCACAGTATGCTTCATCGGGCTAGATGCCTCCTTTTTGGTTTGCTTTCAATTTACACATGAGAAGCAATTAAATATTCAAATACTAAATTGTTCCTTGGGTTCTATGCTTGCTTTAAAATGGAATTCACGTAAAATTTATGCTAATTGTGAGGTTTCTACTTTGGATCAAGTCCACAATGGACAGATTAGACAACGTAGAAAACTGGGACAAGTTTATTATTCACTTATCTTCCAGATAATGCTGGAGTTCAAAAAGACCCACAGTCTAGTGAAACCCAGAATAAGAGTTTCATTATTTCATCTCGTATCTGATACGATCTTTAGTCAATTTGCAAAGTAAGTTTCCTTTTCTTTGCAGAGAATTGCCATGCATTACTAAGCTATTCCTTTGTTTGACTTTTGTGCTAGAGACATGTAAGTGCTGAATTCAATTATTCTGTCATCAGAATAATTCTTATTACAATTCAGAAAGCATAGTAGGCTGTACATAAATGTGAAATATGCTTATTTTCAGAAAAAAAAAAAAAACCAAAACAAAGCCTCATGAAAAGAAAGAAAGAAAAACAAAGAAAGAAAGAAAAAGAAAGAAAGGAGACTCTCAGCAAATATGACACTTCCTGGGCCAACCAACCTCCTCCAGGGATTCATGCTGTCTGAGATTTCTATCTAATTGTTTTCTTTTGTATCACTCAATTCTCTGTTATTTATCATCAGTTCACCTCATTTTTTGTTCTTTGCAGAAGTAACTGACTCCCACCAGCACTAGCAAGTTGAGGTCACTAAGGCAAATGCCTGTGTCCTGCTAGAATTGATCATTGATCTGGGAGTATGACACACATATGGCAGAGCAAGGTCACTAAACTTCTTTCCCCCCATTTTTCATTTCTCTTCAGGTAGCTATCACTTCAAGGTTCTTCCTCCCAGCCTGTCATGTTGTTTCTTATTATACCACCACATGAAAAATAGAGTACTCCAAACTTTATGAGATATTACCCTAAGTATTGCTCTGCTAACAGTTCAGAAACACACTCTTCACTAAAAAACATATTGCTGAGGTGTATTGTTTTAAAAACACAGGTTTTTTCTAGTAACAAGTTTTACTATGGGGAAAAAAGCTGCAAAGAAAGAAGGAAGCCAACTCATTAGGAATAACCTATTAAATCTTAATGAAAATATGTTGTAGAGGAGTCATATATCTGCAGGGATGACATAAATAATAATTCAATGTGAAGTAAAAATTCACTCATATACCTATGATAGTAACTTTTGCTGATGTAAATCACTTTAGGATATTCCAGAAGTGCCATTAGGCTATTTATCTTTGAGCAAAAAAACCATTTGGGAGTAGCGCAAAGGTCTTGTTTAAAATGGATAAACTTATTGGCATATTAAAAATCAGCCTCATGCTCTGACATCATTACTCCACTCTCAAATATTTAGTGATACAAAAATACATGCATTTTTGTAAGTATGTGAAGCAAATGTCCCACCTTTTTCTTTTGTTTGGTTGACTTGACATAGTTACTTTATTCTATGTGGGAGTGAATGGCACATGCATTGACAGACTCCTGAAACTGTAATTTCTATCGGATGGCCAGAGTCTGAAGTCTCAGGAATATTTTTAAATTAATCTTAATCCAGAACTGAATTAAATTCTCTGAAGGAAGAAAAATTATTGATTGTTCTATTTCACTGATTTTCAGAAACAAAGATTGGATGTAAACATAAAACCTGAGCTTAGTCTTTGCTAGACTGTCTTCATGGTCTAGCAAGAATTGAAAGTGTTACATTTTTACAGATTTTATAATCAAGTCAGAATGGCAACAGGGTTTCATATGAGGTCCAGGTGCTGTAGTCACTAGAGAAAATCAAAATCACTGTTCTTATACCAGTTGTGGTGCCAGGCTATCTGAGGTTGATGAGAATTTACAATGGCACAAAAACAGGGAAATAAAGACACAGTCTAAGGGCAGTGACATAAGATTTAAAATATTTCAGAGAAGCATAGAGAAATAAATTTTGAAAGAAAAGATCCTTCCTTCCACATTTCTTTCAATGGGTTTAAAAACTTACTGAATATTAAAAATATGTTCACCCATACAGTATAAATCAGCCTCTAACTCTTGGAGAATTGGTAGAAAATAAAACTGGGATGGACATTTAGACATCATTAGGTTGTTCCTTTATCAAAAGGCAGAATCATCTGAACTTCAAACATTGCTGACAGATGTTTCTATAGTTTGGACTAAAAGCCAAATGTTATTACGTCTTCCTTCCTAGACCTTCCATCTAGACCTCCATCACCCTCAAACATTTTTTTGTTACATCGCATTGTAAACTCCTGTATAAATCCACCCTAACTCAATGCCTACAAGTTTATAATCAAGAAATTGCACTTACCTATTCTCACTGCTAGATTTATTCCCCTGTTATCTATCCTCATGCTGTTTCACATAGAATGACATTCATTACATTTTTTTGTCCTTCCTATGAAGATCACAGTGCATACTATTCCTTCATATATCGCTTCTCTTTTTTTTCCTACATTCTTAGCAGATTTCAGTATTTCAAAAAAATCATATCTTGTAATACACTGCCTTTTCATGATTAGGGTGCTCTTTATTAAACACCACAGTAACTTTGTAGGCTTTTAAAAATATTCTACATGAGACTTTCCTCTGTTCTGTGGACCTATAGCCTTATCCATAACATAATCCTATTGCCTGGGTGGTTCAAAAGCATTCAGATGTAATGATCTGTATCTATCTTTATCAATTTTCTTGAAATGTTACCCTCATTTTGATCTTTAAATTTCCTTAAAAATACTTGCCTTTTCTCTTCATTCAAGAGCCTGATTCCAATATTTGTTCTCAATCACGTTTTGCCACTCTGCCAACTTATATCTAAATCTTTGCATTGTTTATCCCTTGGACTGTGTAAATGAACAAAATTAATATTCAAGTTATTTAGTTTGATGAAGCTCCCAAAATAAACAGAAAAACACATGTTTGCTTTATATGTGAAAATATTAGTGTAAAAGCAAAATGATGCAACTAAACTGGCTATGATAAATGACAGATAAAAATGTTCAGGTCTATGCATGTGTGCAATTACGAGAAAACAAATACACACATGTGACCTCATCTTTCCTCTGGAGAAAGATATCTATAGTTCACAGAAACAGGATGTATACATGAAGACCTCCATATGTCCATATTTCCATAGGCTTATCATGAATGTTTAATTTTTAACAGTTCTGTCTCCAGATAATAATATATCCAAGAATGTAATCACATAATTTGTCAGCGTTGTCATGTCTCTCTATGTTTGTAAACTTTCTCCAGTATCACTGCAAAAATGCTGTCGGCCATCCCTCCCTCCCCCAACATCCCTTGAGTTGCCTGCCAAAGACACCATCACTTTAAAACACCAGCAGTGCCCACTGCAAGCTGAATGGCTTACAGGATGACCAGAAATTATGTGAATAGTTTGGCTTGATAAATTTTAGTGAAAAGATGAATTTGTCAAAGCTGAAATGCTTTGAAGATAGATATTAATGTATACTGTCATTGGAAGTTACTGAAGGTCATGGCCGACCTTTCCTCTCCAAAGCAGCTTCCTCTATCATTTGCCAAGTTTCTAAGGACCCTTTGGTTCACAAATGGTACTCTGAAAGTGGGGCATATTGTGTCTGGTTTACCTCTATTGATATAATTTCTCTTTTCTCTTCCCATCTTTTAAATATCAAAATGATGACCAATTCCAACAGTGTGCAAAAGAGAACTGGAAAAAGAATGAATGGTGAAAATTATAAATATTTGAAGACACAGAGAAGCTAGACAGTAAGTGAGAGCATTCTAGCAACCTCAGAAAGAGTGTTATAGTAAACGACATATAAATTAATAATCAGAAAGTACCATGTGTACGATAAGTATCAGGAAGGAAAAGAAAAAAAAACATCCTACAAGTGTAGTTATGGGAGACAACCGATAAATTAAGAAGAAATNCATGTGTACGATAAGTATCAGGAAGGAAAAGAAAAAAAACATCCTACAAGTGTAGTTATGGGAGACACCCGATAAATTAAGTAGAAATACACAAAACTTCATTGGAGTCTAGGGCACTTCTAAGAGTGGTAGAACATGCTTGGCTAGGTTGTCTTAGAAGTAATTAAAAATACTGTACCAAGAAAAATTCTTCATACAAGTAGATCAAAGAACAGAAATCATCTTAATATTTTGCATTATTCATATTTTTCTAATAAAATAAAAATGAAATAATTGCTGTTCTTTGAGGAGCTAAAAGGTATCTCACTAATCAAAGAGGACATGGTAACTGTCACATGTACCTTTTGTAAAGCAGAACTATACATTGGTTTTGAATGTCAGTGTTAAAGTCGCCATCCCCAGCAGTAATATAAATAATCACAACACCTCATCAGTTTTTCCTCTGTGAGCGTGAAATAAAACTGCTGAAGCCTGAAATGAATAATTTATCTCAGAAGATGGCAATAGCGGTAACATCAACAGTTACAGGAAAAGAAATAAAAACTTCTGTTGTCTTAATCATTTCGTGGCGAAACAGGGAGGGCTGTGCCCTGCTGCCTTGTTCCCCTCCTGCCAGGAAGGGAAACAGGCCCGGGAGTGCCAGAGGAGGAGGCAGGGAGGTGACCCTTGCCCGCCTCTCTGGGCCCTT
>VZTR01004714.1:263138-291346 GCA_013400775.1 Chaetops frenatus | reverse complement strand
AGGGAAACAGGCCGGGGAGTGCCAGAGGATGAGGCAGGGAGGAGCCCCTTGCCCGCCTCTCTGGGCCCTTCCCCGCTGCCGCAGGGCTGCCTGCTGTGCCAGTGCTCTGCCATCCAGCTGCAGGCCCTGCTTGCAGCACACACCAGGAGACACCCCCTCACCCCCAGGATTTATGCCTTGCTGATAGAGGCCTCTTTTTTACTTCAGAAGCAGGGAGCCAGGTGTGAACACAAGGGCCTTGGAAGAATTAACCCCTTTTTCTTGTCTCTGCGGTCCTGCTTTACCTCTGTGTTGGCAGTTTAAGAGACTTTCAATTATCCTCATCAGTGTGTTCACTCATGCAGCTTCAATAAGTAAAATAACTGGGTCTAAGCATGTTTTTTTTTTTTTTTTTTTTTTTTTTTCTCTGATGGATGTTGTGGTTAAGAGGACATGACAGTGAGCTGCAAGAGTCATAATCTATTAATTTTGCTGGTTTATTTTAGTAAGCAATTTATAGCTTTTCCAGAATGTCTTTTACATTTTCCGCTCATTAATTGAGTCCCATTTATACTATTTCTTTTGCATTAAAAGATGTATTGCACTATTTAAAGTCTTAATTTAGCCCATATGTCAAAACTATATCTAAATGAGCCACTTAGAGCACTTTTGTATGAATTACATTATGTATGTCTTTCCCTCTCTCTTTTTTATCCTTGCAGTTTCAGTTTCCTTATTAGATGGTAGGAAAGGAGAAAATAAAATATAAGTATAATAAGCAGCAACATTAAAACACAACTTGGGACTACCAAGTCAAGTTCAAGCTGTAGAAGATATTTTTAGTGCCTGAAAATCCCTGGCTTTTCATTTATCTGTTTTCCTAATCTGTGTACTGAAGTTATTGCTGCCATCTTTAACAAAAAGAAGGTGTATACTTTCTCTAGAGGATCTCTTCATTGTAAACTCATGTTAGGGAGACAAAACAGCAAAAAACAGAAGGAAGTAACAAGGTGGAACATTACCAGAATGCCTTTCTTGAAGCTCATCTAGTCTTCCATCTTTTGACAGTCCTTTTACTCCAGGAAGAAAAGACCAAAACAGAACAACCTTCTCTACCCTACGATCTACCCCAGTATAACTTAGGCTAGGTCACATTCTGTGTTTAAATAGGATTTTTTGGGGTTTTTTTTCTGGAAACTCTTATGGAGGTTTTGTATGAACATTTTATTTCTGTCTCGTAATTTCTTCCTGTTTCATATATTTGCTGCCTAAGATGTGAGCTACATAGTTTACTGGTTTACATTTTTATATCTTTCCTTTAAGGTCCCCACTGAATGTCTCATGGACCCCAACACAGTATATTTCCAACAGGGTACAGAAACACCATTCTTTTCCATGGCTGAAAGCAGGCAGTGACATTTCCCGTTGGGAGTCGTACATTTGCACTGTTCAAATGTGCATGTAACTTAGATGCTGATATGGATGTTCACAGTAATAATGTTTGTCATCTGCTCCATTGCAGCTGTGAGGAGCTCTTTTCCACTTTTCACTACATAAGATGTCACTCTTGCTGTTCTTTATGCTTCTTTCTTTATTCAGAGAGTTTGGTGAACTTTTTTCTACTTTTCATAAGCAAAATATGAATCTTTTAGATTACTTAAGGCATGTACTATATTTTTAGGATCTCAATTAATACTAACCAAGACAGTTTTTTGCCCATAAAACTCTATTCTCAACAGAGGTTTACTTTCCTTCTATGTTATTATGTGCTAGTATATTGCATATTATAAGATACAATATTGCCAGTGGTTATAATAATGATCATTAACATCTGTTCTTTGCAAATACCAACTGTTCCTTAATTTGCTGCCATATTTAAAAATAATTACCAGCTTTCAGCCTTCCAATTTTATGTCAAGTCATATTTCATTTCAATGCATTTTACTACGTAGCTGATTTTGTTTCCTTTATTATATAGTTGATTTTTAGCTTATAACAGATTGCTATTTCTCTAACCTTGGATATATCCTGGTAAGAAAACCCAAAAAAATTATTACAAGCATTTTATAAATTTCCCCATTTTATCCTGAGCAAGAATTTGAACGTACTAAAATCAGGAGATATCACTACTAATATGCAATACCTAGGAGTGGTTTTTTTTCCTAGTAACTACTTTTCACATGGGTCTGAATATTTTAAAATTTATTTATGTCTTCATTTATTTATATTTTTATTTATGCTATACTTTGGAAGACTTTGCGTTTTGTTCCAAACACCGTTATGATACTCATATGGGAAATCACTCCAGCCCCTGGACTGCTAAAGCACCTTCTCTGAAAACAAGAAATAGAAAAATTCTGAACCCAAATCTTCAATGTTACAGGTCAAATTGTAAATTTTTAGTTATCAGTGTTTACATTTTAGAACTTAATTGGGCTTATTTACTCAGATCTTAACTTGCTCTTCATTTCTTCAAGAAATGCACCCTAACCAGTCCTTGTGCCTTTTGCAGATTCCTTTTCCCACCCTTGTGTAGGGAATTATAACACATATTGTCAATTTACCCACTCTGTGGAAAAGCTGCAGTTATTTGGGCCATTCTGAAGTATTATCACCTTTTCAAACACCTCTCTTCCACATCTACTTTGCTCTGTTGGAAATGTTTTTTTAACTTTTTTGTTTTCAAGATAATGTTGGAGAAACCTGAAACTAAGGATTTGATCAGGATATTGGTAAGAATGGTTCAGAAAAAGAAGTGAGAGTCATATTACCCCATAATGCCTTGCTACATCATTTTGATAACTTTCTGGATTGGGTAACATTACAAGATGTTGAAAACTGGTTCCTATTCTAGCTAGACCTTAATCTCATCCAATTTGGCTATTCTAATGTTTCTGCAGTTACTTCTATCCTGGTACTGCATCTATTCCAAATTTCTGCTTGACATATTTTAAGTACTCTTGAAATTCATAGTCATAAATATCCTCAGAAGAATGTCTAGTCTGCAAAAATGCTTTTAAAGATTGTTGTTAATACTTATCCCTAGGTTACATTTATTATAGTTTAGATAAAGAAGGATGGATGTTGCATGAAGTGAAGAATATACCTTTTAAATATTGATGCAATAGGCTGTTGCAAAATTCTGGTACAAAACTGATGTAAGTGACCAATATAGTTAAAGACAGCAAAAATGCAGTTTATGTGTACAAAACTCCAGGAATATTATTTTTCCCTTTAAAACATGAAAGTAATTTGAATTAATCAAGAACTCAGTACAAAGCAAGCAAAGATACACAACTTTTTACTTTTAAAATTATCTGCGAATATATAGTTTTAATTTGTGCTTGTAGCTTCCTGAGTGGCAATACACAGAAGCTGAGGTCTCAGAACATTTTCTATTTGTTCCTGATCTGCTAGGGTCACTGAACAGAATATTCAAATTCTCATGCAACTATAAGCTCTTAGAAAATCTTCAGATTTTTAGATCCACAGACACTGGTAAATTCAAAGATGATAATTTCGTTGTACTGGAAGTGCTGTAGTATGAACATACACATCTTATCAAGCTTTTTTTTTTTTGGTATTGAAAGAAAAATCTATTTTCTGATATTTTCCTTATTATGCTTAAAACAAAAGATCAAATACAGATGATGAATTATTGTTTTTAATTTATGAATATCAGACAAAACCTTTTAAAAGAGCACCAGAACCTCTTATTTTTAATTAAAATATTTGAGGTATATATATTTTTGGATGAAGGAGCTTTAATTTCTGTTTGTATGGTACCTAACACAATGAAAATACTGTTTGTTAGTTTCCTGGACATTACAGTGCATAGTATGAAAAACTAGTAATATCATTAACCTTTTGGGATAACGCTTCAGAATAAACTCATTTCTTGAGCAGTGCCCTTGTTTTTTTACAGAACTACATTTCAAGTAGTTTGAAGGTTTTGTGAAATAAAATCAAATGGTAAAGATGTAATGTGAAAGAGTGAATTAGTTTGTGACAAGGTATTTGCATTTGAAGCAAAAAGGGCAGAAAGTCAAATACAACTGAAAATGAAATGTCTTATCATCGACCTCTAGAGAATTAATATTATTCTTTGTAATATTCCTGTGTTAATTTTATTAGCTACAAATTACATTTCGAACAGTTCTACATTCCCTCTCTATATTTCATATTTTAAGAATGATTGTAAAAGTATATGTATAAAAACTACTAAGCTATAATTTGTAAATATAAATATTATGTCACATTAAAAAAGGAAGATGAGAAAGACTTATTGCCTTGTTTGATGAATCTTAGGGTGAAGATGAATCTTCTGTATACTTTGTTTCTACTTTGGTTGAAGATGATCTTTTGGAAAAATTCAAATGGCATGTAATGCTATAACCATTGTATCTGGTTAGATAGATAATTGAGAAAAATTAATCTGTGGTGTGTGATCAACTAACTTCCTCTGGAAATATCGTTACTAGACTAAAAGAAGAATTTATTTATTGTGCTGAAGAGGAAACATTTGAATGTTCATGTTCCAAGATATGTAGGTTCCAGAAATTTTTATGATCCAGGAGAAACTCAATATATACATAAGCCAATTGATGTGATATGTTGTTTGCATACCATTTTTTATGAACTTAGTTTATTACTTATAATAATAAAATTGAAGTTATTAAATGAATGAAAATTATTTTTTTCATTTCAATAATTGAACAGGCAGAATATATGCTTTATCCTAAGAAGAGATTGCAAACCTACAGTTATAAACATGCTCTTAAATCTTCCTCTTAAATCTCTTAACTGAAATGAGAAGGCAACACTGTCTTTTTCATTTATTATCAGTATTGTACTTTTCTGTGTGTGAACTAAATATTTTTTTTACTGTGTTCAAAACGCTGAACAAAGACATTTAAATAACTACTTTTAAGAATTTACCTTTTTTTTCTTGAATAATTTTTCTTGAAAACTTTTTGTTAAAGGGCAAATATTACCTTGTCTGATGAAAATAGAATTTCAAATTCTAAAACACTGTGGTAAATGCACACTTGTGCTAGCAGTTTGGTGCATCTGATTTGTAGAATGGGTTGTTTAAATTCCTTTGGAATTAACTGGTCTCAAATCATGTTATAAGCAAAGGGCAACAAACATATTCTCTTCAAAATCAAGAATTTTTAATTCAAATTATAGTTTCAAGAGTCAAGTGAAATAACAACGAACATCATCAAAATTACCATATTAATAAGTCATAGTTCAAAATATGGACAATTCAAATCACTATGCTCAAATTTCCCAGTGTGCTCCCTTTATTTTTCTGGTGCAGTGTTCATCCTTTCTACTGCCCTGCTGTGTGTTGAAGTCAGTATCCTCAGTGAGGGTTGAAGCAAATTTTACATTGAAGCATCAGCATCTGTAGCCCTTCACTGGAAGTAGCTCTTTCTTGGTATGGGTAACATCTTCCCCCTCAATGCCTGAAGCCTTTATTCCTTTTTTTTTTTTTTTTCATTTGTGGTACCTTGATCTTTCTTCATTGGTCTGCAGGACCATGTCAGATCCAAATGCACTATATATGGCAGGTTTTACATATTTACCCAGGTTATCAGGTTGCATTCTTCTCATAAACATTTGCCTGTCATCTCTGGTACCATCCCATGCCCATAATTTTAAGGCCTCTACTCTTATCCTGTGCCTCCCCTCCTCCATGCAGCATTTCACTCCAGGGTCATAGGGAGTTCATACTGCACCAAACACAGCTGCTGAATATGGATATCAAGCAGCTACCAAACTCTGTATAGCTATAGAAAAAAATTCATGTCTATACACAGTTACACAGTTTTACAAAGCCAAAGAAAGAGAAAACAACATCAGATAATTATTAAACTGATTATTAGATAACACCTTTTGTTATTAAACAAGCTAAAAAAAGATTTTTAGACATGAATCCAGGAAAAGCCTGGTCAGTCCTAGAGCATGTGCTGTTTCCTCAACACAAAAGCTGTAGCCTGTAACTAGCAATGACCTTATTCTGCAGAGCTTAAGGCTGAGCTTGCTTTCTTGAAAAAGGTGGTCGTAAGATGTAGTCCATTTATAAGACATTTATAACATCACTGACTGACTGAGCATTCAAAAGTCAGGCACTAAGTTATTGGCAATGGAAATTAGAGAAATTGGATAAACTGATTGTCTTGTTAGACATAGGCATAGCAGATTGTTTTCTTTTTTTAGTTATTATAGAGCCACGTGAGACACTATGCAGAAATTATTCTCTACAGGTCAGGTCTGAAGCATACTTTTAATATAGAATTTGCAATGGCACATGCCATTTGATTTTGTTTCCTGTAACATGGTTTAAATTAACAAGCTGTAAATCTTGAAACTGCTACTTTTTTCATACAGTCCTGACTGATGGTAGCAAAGAACTGAGACACTCTTTGTATTTAAGAGTTTACTTCATTGAGAAACTATGATTCTGTAGAGGTCATTAAATGTAAATACTAGTGGCTGAAGTAAAAAATTGTCAAGCTCATCTGCAAAAGTAGTGCAGAACTAGATATCTATGGCTATGTTCTTTATTAAATTTAATTCTGATATACCTTGTCATACCAGTTTCAGTGATCTTCCATACTCTGACCAGGTAGCTGCCACCACTAGAGAATCCTCCATAGTACATATGGGCCCTGAATACCAGGACATGTTTAGCGTTCTAGCACCTATAGCACTAATCACTGAAATTAAGATGAGAGATAAGATAAGGAACTATACTCATTAGAACTCCAGTGAGTGTAATTTCATTTAAAAGCAGCTCAATTTTTTGAGGTTACATACAATCACTGAAGACCAGAGGTGAAACTAAGCAGATAAATCCTACTTTTAAGTACCTTTAGTATACTGGTACCTGTAAAAGAAGCTACATGCATATATTGTCCATATATCTTAGTTTCTAGATTATTAACTCAGTTTTCCTCTGTCATATGCATTTTTGCGGAGTTTATTGGTGCCAACTTTCAGATTTCAAAACTGTATTTGCATACAGGCATGGAATTTTGTTAAGGAGAAAGAAAGATTTAACCTTTTCATTTTATAAAATATTCACATGCAAAGAATATGATACAGACAAAACTTTTTGTCAAATTTGAGACTGGGCATAAAATATATGCTAGTGCTGATCTTAAAAACACAGGGAAATTTGAATTTCCTCTTCAGAAATCATGTTATCTGGCCAAGGTGAAAAATAAAATGTAGGACTTAAGCGTTTTGCATGAATAAACAGCATCCAAGCACCCCATTTCATCCTGGCTAGATTTAGCTTCCCGATTCTCTAAACCTTCTCTAAAGAGTAGAGCCATCCAGTGACAATAATAGTTGCTTCTCCTATCAACATCCTTCTCTGTGTGAAACCCCACAGCTTTGCCATTGGCACGGGAGGTGGGCTGGCTCCTGAAGGCAGCAGCCTGATGGCTGCACAAGCTGTTCTCCATCTTGCTGGGAGTGAGCTGGCCAGCACCCAAGGCAGGGCTGACCTTGCCCCTGGGCTACTCACATCTTCATCTGTCTGGGACCTTGCTGTGCTTCTCATAGGTTGATCTCCCCCTTCTCCTGGCTGCCAGAATAACTGGTCCTCCATCTGGCTAGTGTCCAAACCAATCCAGTCACAGTTTCTCCATCTGGTTTATTCTTGGAAAGATGAACTGGATGTTTTAATTTAGAATAGTCAATCTCTTCCTACCCTCTCTCTGCAGCCTACTTACTTCATCTACATGTATTTAATGTTGGCTAGACTTCTTACAACCGTGGAGAGGAGATGTGGTTGCCCCTCCTGCAAACCCCCCCCCCCCCCAATTTTTTTTCTGATGATTCTTTTGTGTCCCCCAGTAGCAGAAAGTTTCCTAAATTCTGTCAAACTGTCACTCACAAGATCTCTTCATCATCATTACACAACTTCCCTGCTTATCCTCTGTTGTTTTGTAAACACAAATCCCTCTTCCAAAAAATACAACAGTTTAAAATCTCTATTTTATATTTTTACTATATTTTAATTGTCCTTTTGATACACCACTATCAACTACATGCATATATCCATTCCTCCCTCTCCAGTGGGTAAAATATTTACAATGCAAATTCATAGAAGTAATTCCATATCAACATCTTGTATCTTTGGTACCAAAGAGTAAAACACATGAGGAGATAATGTGTTTGAAAGCGACAGGCTTTGTGAATATTTTCAGTTTACCATGTAATATCTCATTAAACAGGCTGATTTTTCTCCTCAGATTTTGTCACACAAGGTCTTGTTTGCTTGACTCTGATTCTTTGAGGTCAATGCATTTCCATGCTGTAATCCTACGTGTAGGATTCACGTCAGGCCATCAGCTGGTCTAATTGACAGACTCTACAGTGGCCAATGAAGCAAAGTACATTTGCTTTTGCCAATCCTGCTCATAGATCAAATAGGAGCATTTTGCAAACAGCTGTTATGCAGTGCTATCTTTCATGTCTTTGATATTTAGAGATCATAGAGATCATAGAGAAGAATCCCAGAATGGTTTGGGTTGGAGGGGACATTTAAGGTCATCCAGTTCCAGCTCCCCTGTCTTGGGAAGGGACACCTTCCACTAAACCAAGCCCCCATCCAACCAGGTCTTCAGTATTTCCAGGGATGGGGCATCCACAGCTTCTCTGGGCAACCTGTTCCAGTGTCTCAACACCTTCACAGTAAAGAATTCCATCCTGATATTTCATCCAAATCCACTCCTCTTTCAGTTTAAAGCTATTACCCCTCCTTAAAGCCATTACCTCGAGAGAGATCTTGGCACTTGCTGCAGTCCAAAGTCTGCAACTGGAGACTCCCCCTTCAACAGCTCCATTTGGGTGGGGGCATTGTCCCACCACACAGGGCAGATGGTGCAGACCCAATCACAGATTCCTCTAGGTAAAAATGAAAGAAAAGAAGTTAGTATAATTGCCATTATAATCACAATTTAGGTTAAATTGTTGTGCCCAGAATGCAGCTGTAAACTGCATTAAAATCACTTCTGTTAAGTATCTTCCTCTGAACCTCAATGTAAAATAAAAGAAAACATTTTTCCCTCTGAATTTGAAAAACAAGTAAAAGGCGGGGAAGTCTTAGGGAAAAAAAAAACAAAAAGAGAGGTGGTATTTGTGTCGAACAAAGCAAGGTTCTTTTCCTTTCGTTTTTGCTGGCTGAAAACATTTTTTAGGGGTGTAATACAAAAGCCCAGTTTTTCCATTGTAAGAAATCAGAGAACTCAAAAAAATTGCTCTACTCCTTTTCTCTATTCCCTACCTAGAAATCAAAACAAGGCAGAGGCTTAGGGTCATACATTGAGCATAGATTGAGGGTACCTTGCCCTATGTAATCTTTTCAGTAACCATTAGCAAAAATTAAAAAAAAATATTTGTCATTCTGCTTTCATCTCCCTCGTGGTGAAATTGATGAGATTTGGATCCTTACCCAGCAGTTAAACCTCAAAGGATTTTAACTTTTCAGTATTGTCTTCCAAGCTACCATTTAGGCTTTGTTGGTGGAACATGGGATGAACTTTTGACATTATGGAATTTTTCAGATGAGAATCCTACCTTTTATTTTTTCTATTTGATTTCATTCATTTTTCAGAATTGAAATGTCATGAGGATTAATTAAAACAAAACAAAACAAACCAAACAAACCAAAACACATTGACATTTCTGAAATTGGGATATTTAATTTAGTTTTGCTGAACTAATCCAACACGGTTACTTTTCTGCCACTGAAATTCGTGCATAAGTGTCTGTTGCATAAATGTCCCAGCCTTGTAGTCCTTATTCCAGTTCTTGTACTAATTTCTACACTTATTTTCAAACTGGGACATTATAATGCAGCAGGATACTGGGCTAAGCAGAAACAATTATATTTTTTCTTCATAAACATATATTTACTATTTCTAATATTTCTTTTGCCTCATGGTTAATTTTTTTCTACATGTAAATGGGTGTGCTAAGACTTATATTGCCTCTCACATAGATGTAGAAAAGCTCTAATATTTGTAGGTGACTGATAATGTATATGAAAAATTGCATGAGGGCTATTCAAACAAATGGAAAATAATTGTCTAGCTTTTCTTCAACATAGTTTTTTATTCACAGCTGATTTCTGACTTGCACTACATATGATCTGTATCTCATGACAGGCACTGTCCTCTCTGCAGGAGACAGGAGAATATGAACTAGCTACAGATACCAGCCTGAATCGGGCTTCTAGGATCTAAACATCAACATGAGACCTCAGGCTAAAGATAGAGATAAGATGACATCCCCTATTTCATTCAATTTATATCTAAACACTGTTTAATAGTAAGACAATAAGAGAACTCCATTCCTTCAGGGAATCATATCAAATATTTTCCTGCTCTGAATTCATTTTTATTTAGTTCTATCTTGTGATGGGAATAGAAAGAGAGGGGGAAAAGAAAATCAGGTGTGTGCATATTATTTTCCAAACACAGTGTATTCTATCATAACAGTATTCACTGAGAAAAGAAAAGGAAAAAGTAAAGGAAAGTAAAAGAGAAAGGAAACATCTTTGGAAAGGTCTGATTACTGTGAGATATTCAGATTTTTTTAATGAATGATTATGCACTATTTCCACAGGCTTTTCACACAAGCCACTAAGTACACACATAAGTAATTATATTTTGTTGCAATTCATTACACTTTTTTCCCTCTGGAAAAAAAAATCATTACACAGAAAGCAAAAAATGCACAAGATTATCATTAAATAACATTTTAAAAGACATAAAATGATTTTTAAACTGATTCCTGGTAATTCAATGAAAAAAGACTCTCATTAGTATTGTAGATTAGTTAACGAATTTTTTTATTTACAGTGACTCATGTGTAACTTCTATCTTCTCTTCCAGAAGCTGTGACTTATAAGATATTTTAGTGGGAATTGAATTCTAGTTGCAAAATTATTAAAGGAAGGGTAAAAGGTGATGCATTAAAAAAAAAAAAAATACATTCTTTCTTTCAGCATTGTACATTTATTTTGTATAATGACAAAAGACTGCTCAAGAATAAAAGAAAATTTTATTGCATCTCAGCCTATGAAGCCCTCCAGACCTCACTTTTCTGTTCTCTTTTGGTTCCACTTGACTCCTCTTGAAGCTATACCTCCCTTAAGAAGTTATAAGTAAGACTAACTTTAGGAAAAGCTGCATATCAGAATCTCCATTAAAAAGTTCATCTAGAAATGGCAATAATCCCAACAATAACAAAACAAAACAAAAACAAACAGCACAAATCCCACAAATTCAGTTTTGAGTCTCTACAGATATAGATGTTATGAATGGCTTCTCTGCAATTCTGAGCAATGAGACTCCTATTTTCACAGCCCTTTCACCTTCCAGCAGTGTTGTGCTGGTTATTTACCTAGGCTGGAGTAATTCTGCTTAGCTAGATGAAAATTCCAAACACAAATTCCAAACACAAGAGCCATGATTTGGACAGAGGTAATATGGGAGAATCATCTCCCTTTAAATCATGGGTTCTGTCCCTCTCCCTCCCACACTTCCTTTTCTTCACTGAATGAATTCAATTTGCTCTGATATCAGATCACTAAGTGAACCAAGAGACTGAAATCTTGTGAGATCAGTTCAATTAGGCAAATGTCAAAGATTGTATCTCCTTGAATAAAAAATGACCCCTTTAAAAAATTTTACAGTGTTATTTATTTTTTAAAAAATCAAACAGTTCTCTGGGGTTTTTCTATCTTCATTTTTTTGTTAAGTTTCTGGAAAATTGAATATATTATCTTAAAAATAAAAGAAAAAGAAAATAAAGATAATTAATTCTATTGAATTCTTAGGACTGTCTCTTCAAGTCATGATAACATGTACAGATATATACAAAAAATATGATTGTTCATTGTATTTCAGGTTTACATTTAAAAGAAGTTAATAACTATGCTATAATTAGCTTATCAGTAACCAAGTTTTAAATTATACAAACATTGTAATTCCAAAGTTATTACTCTCTAAGCAAACACCTAATTTAAGCTCTAGGTTTTGGACGGATAAAATTCTTATTTTAAATTACAATAAATACAGTGAAAGAAAATACTCCAAACAGTTTAACTGTATTTTTTAGTCCCCATTATCTATATAACAACCCAATTATTTATTCATTTAGGTAATAAAAATTCACTCATTTCCTCCAAACCCCCTATAAGGTTTTGCTCAAATGATGAGTAGAGTAATTCTGCTGAACTGTCCCACACCACTGAGGTCCCTCTCTGCAGGAAATACTGTGATCTGTGAGATCAGGAAAGAGCTAACAAGGTAAAACTTTTCCTTCATAGGTGACAGTCCAAATTATCTCCTCTTTATGTTAGTATCCAAAAGCCTGTGGGTCATTATCAGGTGTCTATGCAAAGAGGAGACTGTTAATCATATGAGAACCCTGTACTGTGAATAAGTATGTGTTTTCTACTGAATTGAGTAAATTTTTCTCATAATTGTGTGAACCAGACTTCATTTGACTTCTTTTTTAAGGTGCAGGCTGTACAACTAGCTTTAGGTTTTTCCGTATAGCTGTATACTATCTTCACCTTGTCAAAAACCTGGCCATTGTTCTGGCCATTTCCCTTCATCAGTTCTTCAGCAAGCATTTCCAAGAAAATTCTGTTTTTGTTTGCTTCCTTGTGTTCATTTTTGTATGCTTCACATGGCACATCTTACTTAGATTACACCCTGTGACAAGATCCAGCATTCTCAGTAAATGAGAATATCTTTTTTACCAACAGTCAACAATAGTTTTGCCCTTTTCTTACAACTGTGTCTAGTTAATTCTGCCTTGGTGAATGAAATGTCACCTCTTCTTTATTAGTGGAAAGTCAGTGAGAACCATAGTTCATAAAAAGCTGGATTTTTCTGGGTGGTAAATGGTAACATAGCTCTGAATTCCATTACATTTCTTCAGTTTCCACAGAGCTTAGGAGAGCGTCCTTCTCCTTTTCACATTTTTCTGGTTTTCTCTACCTCAATTTGTACAGAACTGATGTCAGACCATGAATAAACATTAAGATGTAACCATTCTTACTAAATGGCAGCTCCCACCAAATATTTCTGTTTCTTAAAACAAGTAAACAAAAAAGCAAACAAAAAATGAAGCCTGATAAAATGTGTAGAAGCTATGCATATGTGATCTTAGTTCATTTTCATTCCCTTACTCAAATCTAATGTCAAGATTTAGATAAACCATGTTTTGTCTAGAAAAGGCAAAAATGCTTGAGATAAGAGCAACAGAAATAAGTTTCTGTCAGGTTTTGATACATAATTTTATAAATAATTAAATAATGTGTACTAGGAACAAAACATTGTTAAATAACTTTAAGCTGTATAATATTATGATGTCTGCTTTGATTTGAGGAAAAAAAAAACCATAGCTGATTTATCTGCTTCTTAAAGCTAAAACCGTATATAAGTTGATAAAGTGTATTCCAGCCTGATACAGAAACTATGTTACCTATACTAAAGTTGTTAGGATGAGATAACCCTCAAGAAGTTGTCAAGAGATCGTCCTCAAAAGACTTACAAGTGATTCTGAATAATCTTACAAAAACCCAGTAGCTCAGATAATTTACACCATACTTTCCTGTAGAGAGCAAGTCTTTCTGACTCTGTCAAGATGAACGGGGTAGGTGGACAGTTTTCCTGTGTTGCTTCAAGCCCATTCAATTAAAGTTGTAAAGTCTGTGATATTAGGGGGGTTTGTGTTTATTTGGAAGAAGTTAATTTGGCCTTGACACCTAGATGTAAATATAATAAACAGTGATTCAGTGTTAGCCAAGGCAGCAGACTTCCCATCTGAATCAGTCAGAACAGTTCCCTTGTCAGGCCATGGTCTCAGTCTCATCATGTTGTTTTACAACATTGCCCATGTTAAAAATTCACATTTCTTCCTTTACCATCTCTTATGTTCTGCTCATGAAATTCCTGAACATCTAAGATTTTCATAGCTGGCCATAACTAAAAAGAAAAAAAAAAAAAAAAGGGTATAATATATGTGATAGAAGTACAGACAAGATATTTTCCATTTCCACATAGTAAAACTTGTTAGATTTTCTGAAACTGGATGAGGAAGAAGAAAAAGGGAGAGGGAACTTTTCTTGACATGGGAGGCTTGGAGCTTTTTTTAGTTTTAGCTTTATCATTAAGAGGACACATTACATCACAAAAAATATAATCTTTGGTTTTTTTCCATTTAGGTCTTCTCAGAAATTTTTTTGGCCTGGAGCTATAACTAATGTAGCACTAGGGTCTAAATTATCCCACCATAAACATGTCTTTCATAGTAATTATTGAAGTGTTACTGCAACACAAAGTTCTTTTTTTCCCACCAAACATCTTAATTTTTTTTATAAAGGCACAATGAATATTTGAATTATTACTCAAAATTTCCTAAATTGACTTAAGATAAAAGTTGATGTCTATAAAAAATATGTAACCTGTTGCATAATTATTCCACAATATTTTAGGGGGGTTTTGTGTTTTTCTAAATGATATTTTTTTATGATATTTTTCATTTGACTATAAAACCCCAACATTAACTAGAAGATAAATCTAATTTTTCACAGAAAATTATAAGAAAAGTAAAGATTTGTTTCAATGCCTCTGCAAATATGTAAGGAGATAAACCAATATCTTGGACATGTGTTTTTTCTTTCAGCATGAAGATTTTATGATCCTTGAAATCAAATTATTTGGTGGGAAAAAAAAATTGCCATAGGGCAAAACCCAGACTATAAAAACTCTCTTCTTTGACTAACTTTTGTGACTGTTCTAAATTGACCACTTTTTTTGTCCCTGACTAATCTCTAAACAGAGGGCATATCCCTTTCACTTGCAAAATGCTCTCACACAAAATGAATTACCTTCCCACCACCCTGGTTACTTGCCAGAGACTACTTTATTTTTCCACTAGAAAGAAGAAAATCAGCTTGTATTTTGCTTGCTAGAGCCTTCTGCATTTTAATTCTGAACTCTGAATGAACATCAGAGAGGCCTTATGATGTTTTTCACAAAAGTGCCTGTGTTCATAGTTTTACTCAGGGCACCCAAAATAGCATGCAGTAAGCAGTGTCATACTGTGAGTTTTGAAAAGTAAAAGCAGAAGTGACTTATACTGGCAGGAAGCTGTAACTCCTAGAGCTTTCTGAGGATCTGTGAAGTAAAACAGAGCTGCTTACTTCTCTGCATCCCAAGTTTCATGCAACTTTTTCAATATCCATTGTTTTATGCCTAGAAGGCCGTGAAGTTACACAGGTAAGAGATCTCTATTTTTTTTCTATATTACTTATTATATTCTAAAATCAAACTTAAAACCTTTATCTGGGTGCCTCCAGTGCAAAGACACAAAAGGCAAAGAAGCCACTCAAAACCTCTAGAAAGAGAAATCTGGGGCTTTTTTTTCTTTTTTCAGAGTCCTCCATCTATCTGTGAAATTATAAATTTCTAAGTTGGACTTACCAGAAGAAATATTCACTATGTTTGTTTTGTGTTCAACTTGCACATTAAAATTTTCATGCTGATTATCAGTCCATTTTTGCAAGACCCTAAGCTCTGACAGAGTGCTTGTGATTGCTTTAGCTGCACTTATACAAGTGATTGTCACAAAAGTCTACTTAAAATTTCAGAGCGTGACATCAAGAAGAGTGAAAATTCTCTTGTTTTAAAGGAACAGTGGGCAATACTGCCTATCTTATTAGTCTTCACTCTACTGTAATAGAAGTAATATCCTTTCTTTTTCTTATTTTCATTCACATTTTGGTTCCCCTTTGTCTTTATAGTCCTCCACCTAGCAACTGCAAAGTCTTTCAGCACACAGAAAATGTGTTCCTCTTTTTATATCAGATCTCGAGTGTGAAAGGGCAATTTGTTAATAAATGAGATTTTTGAAGAACAGTGCAGTAAATACACTGGCAAAATATTTAAATTGCATGCTTCTTTTGTAACACTTCTATTAGGAGGTGCAGCTACAATTTATTTTTAAAGCTCAAACTCTTGAAATAGACTGCAAGGAAGAAACAGTCAGTAGAACATAGCCCAGAGATATTTAATAGCTGATTTGTTATTAAAATACAAAATCTGTCAGCTTGTTCATTTCTGCAAATTATTTTGCTATGAAACTGCTGGGAACTAAACAGCTTTTGGAGTATAATATTATTTTTAATAGACTGCTATTTAGACTCAGTTGTTTTTGCAAAAGCACTCCAGATAAACTACTTCTATTTTATACCTGGATAAATTTGCACTAAGGTGCAAGAATTGATCTGTGGACTCAGTTTTAGGAGTTATAAAGATACATTTCAATGTTCAGCATTATTCCTTTGGACGTGTTGAACCAAGCACTTACATAAAATGAATATAGGGCTGTGACTGGAGTTCAGATTTTCTGCATTTGTACAGAATAAAAAATGCATCAGTGAAAGAGACAGACAAAGAGAATCCATTCTTGGAATTATTTTTAGGTAATGAAGAGAGGATGAAAGAGGACCTTGCTCACAAAATAAGAAAAGTAGATTAAAATTAAAGAGCAAAGTCACAAATCTACTATGGAAGCCATGCATTTTTAGAAGCAAAATGTAACTACTTTTACCTAGTGTAAGGTAATTTATGAAATTATAATGCACAGTTTACGTTCTAAACCAAAAAAAAATTATAGTATCTTAAAAATAAAGTCAATATACTTCTTTCATCTGTCAGAATGTTTTACAATTACTGATACGAAGTAATTTTCAGACAATATCAGCGCAATTTGATATTGAAAAAATAAAATAATATATTATATGCTATACAGGCATATTTTAATGGTGTCTATGCTTTAAGCTACTTGTAGCTTTTCATCATTACTTGGTTGGTACTTTATCATTCTCATGGGTGAAATTTCCATGGTGTAGTCTTTGCATCGTGTTCTCTAAAACTATACTAGGAATCCTGTTGTTTAGCCTAATCAGAAAAATTTCTTAAAGCATTTTAATTTATAAGGTAATTGTGCCAACAGATCTAACCATATGATAGATAATACTGAGTTAAAATATTAGATCCTTTGTAGGCAAAAACAATTATTTTCCTTTTACTTTGGAAGTCACAGAAATTTTGATTTCTACCACAGGCAGTAGAGATAGGTTCTACCACAGACTCTTAACTTTTTTCTATTTCAACTGTGTTCCAACCCCTTTGATGCTAAAGGGAGTGTGGTGTAACACAATGCCTTATCTGTCCTTCCAATGTTCTTTATCAAACAACATATTTGTTTCTGTAAATGGATGATTCAAAGGGGCAGAGAGTGTCTGTGGCAGCCTCAGCTATCCTGGTTATCCTGGATCCATTCCAGACCCTACTGAGGCAAGGTACGCACCCATTATAGGGGAAGCTGATGTGGATCAAGATCACATGGGACAGATCAGGGAGCATTATTCCACTTTGGATACCCACATCAAGGTCTCTTCTCCACATGTGCATTGCCTGGAGCACAAAAGAAATTGCAGTTGCTGCTGCTAACAAGATATAATTGTTAACAATGTTTGCAAAAGAACATTTCTCCCAGGCTTTCTATTAGCGACACAAACATAGTGAAGACCTTGCCAATGGAAGGTGGTATTAAATTAGAATCTCTCATTCTCAGGTCACTGACCTAAATGTTAAAGCAAACTCCTTTTGAGACAACATAGTTAAGGAAAATGGGATATTTAATTAGGATAAAGGTAGAAAAGAAAGAAAGTAAAGCCACAGTAAAAGACTTTGTATCTGCAAATACAGTACTGGAATTAAAACGATGATACCTGAAGATTGCTAAGACTACCTTGAGGGAGAACTCTAACGCATGTATGTTGATACAATGTTAAATTTGTGGAGGGCAAACTCTTTTTTCCATTGCCACTATATATACACATCTTTTATAACTAGTTGTTATAACTAGTTGTTATAACTAGTTGTTGCAACCTTAAAATTGGTAACTAACATTAGAAGTGTAAGATGTCATTTAACATTTTAATTTTTCACCTTATTTTGACACCTTGGAAGCCAAAACACATCATAGTAGCATAAATTATAAAATTTAAGTAACAAAACAATAACTGACTTAAGTGTGACTGAATACGATCTGTAAGTATTTAATGTGATTAAAACCTAACCAGGTCTGCAAAATATGTCTGCAAAATTTTTCAGTGTTTTACAGATCTTTTAGACAGTGTTAAATAAAATAGAAAATTAAAGTTCCTGAAGCTTTTGCTTTGCTTAAAAGCCTTTCTGCCTAAGACTGGGTTTACAAGTATATTAAGTAATAACCGACTTTGTATTACATTAATAAATATTTCAAGTGCTCTGCCCTCATTGTCATGTAGCACAAAGGTTTCAGGCTTTTCATTGTTAGCATTCAGATGGTGTAGTCAAAATGATGAGTTTTCTCTAACAAATAGTTAAATGAGTTTTCTTTACAAAGATTACAAAAATTAAAAGGGATTTAAAGAGAAAATGCTAGTCAAATAGTGAAGACATTGTGGTTACACACTCTTTTCCCTGTAGAGAACCTTTTCAGAATGGTGAATAAGATATCTAGGGCATGTGATCAACCTTCTGTGATTCATAAGTTGAGGTGGAATAAGGCAATTTGACAAAACTGCTTAGAAAAAAAGAGGATTAAAAATCTTTGCTAGGAAAGCTGTATTTTTTTTAACATCTCTGTAACAATTTTGAATTATTAAATGAGATCTCTACATCCCAAGCAGAATTTATCAGGAGATGGAACAAAGATCTACATCTGATCTTGTTTTGCAAAGAGATTGTGGTTCACTGGATGTGATCACAAGTGAACAAAGCTCACTTCCTAGGATTTGTACCCATTCCATGGGTAAAATTAAACACAGGATCCAAAGCCAAAAGAGATATGACTCCTTGTTAAATCATTAGTCTGTGATTTCTGAAGGATTTGAAACACTCTGAAAATTTCAAGAAATCTGCCAGAAAACTTCATCAACAAAATCACAAGAAGGCAGCTTGTAAGAATTCATATAATCCATAATTCTCTAAATATTTTCTGCATCTTTTTTAGACATTTACTGAAAATAGTCATAGAGTACACATGCTGTTGCACAAACCCATGCTCTGAGTTACATGTTGCCATCAGCCCCTACGTGCAAACTGGTTGAGAAGCCCCCTGGTGCCTTGATGCATTGTCATGTATTTTTGAGATGATGGAAACAAACAGAAGTTAGGAGCAGTCCTAAATTTGCTTGTCCTTTTGACTTACCCATGACATTTGAAGCAATATGAAATGAAATTTTATTTTTTCTCTAAATGGACCGAATTCCTTCCGTCTTTCATACTTCACATGAAAAACACATAAAGAGGGGCCCATGAGGCATAAAAATTTGTCACACCCATGACATCCTTTCCAGGCACTTCAGCATCCCCATGGAGCCTGCAGAAAACTTCAGGGATAGACCAAAGAGGAAGATGTGTGCCAACACAATGCAAACTATAAATCTTCCATCTTTGTTAACAAATTAAAACAGTATTCCTTTCAATTACTGTCCAATTCAACTTTGAACAGCTGATTTCTCACTCTATTTTTCTCCATGAGATGCAGATAGTTGTTGGAGAGCATTAAGGGTTCTCCCTTAAGAGCTGGTGCTCCTTTTATGTATCACTGTGATATATATTGCCCAGGCCAAAATTTACCCTTAACAGTAATTCCTGGTAGTAGATGAGCTAGAATGATTTTGCTACTTTATATCTCATGAGATACTCTTGGAAAAGATGTTTCCAGACAAATTAAGATGACAACTAGTCTTACAGAAGGAAAATGTGGTAAGTGTATTGGTTTTCCCCTAACATCAAATTTAACATATAAATTGAATTGGTTTCAAATGCCAGGTCATTAGATAGCTGGCATACATGGCTATTTTCATAAAAGACTGACCCAGAAAATGTATAAATAGCATTTGGAAATGTCACATAGAGACAAGCTGTGATGATTGCTCAGCTTTTCATATGCACAGTTTCAGGGGTGTGCAAATGTTACAAAATTAGACCCATTTTCTGGTTCCTCACATTCTTCTACTCAATTCTTTATCTCAGCTATTTTGTTAAGTGATCATATGAAAATTTTTTTTTCCACTTAGAGATTACAGGAAAACAGAGCCTAGACACAAAGGCTGTAACAGCATAAGGCCAATTTGACAGTGGGGAGAATAAAAGTTACCTGAACAATTTAATCAGAGATATATGAAATTTTATGAGTGCCACTACCCCTCTGGGCTGCAGCCTGTGGCAGTGCCAGTGATGCTGCCTTCCAAGAGGTTCAGCCAGGTCAACAGAGCAGTCTCCACCTCATGGTGCACAGCATCAGATGGGTCTCTCTGATTCCCTCTTAGAGTCCTCCCACACGGACACAAAGAGTTTCTCTCTTCACATATTGTGGAGTTCCTCCCTCATTTACCTCTCTGAGCAACCCCAGCCCCCTCAACTACTGGTTCCATGGGTGGATATCTGACAGGAATCCCCCATTCAAATACTCAGCACTCTGCAGCAGCCCATGACTGTGGCTGTGGTTGGGCTTTTTGGAGCTTTTCTCCTCTCCTGGTGGCTCCTGCAGAGCTGTACCATGAACTGCTTACAATGGGAGCCCGAGACACCTTGAGGTGACAGTCCAAGACTGGATCATGAAGCATCCTCATTTGATGGGCAGAGCTACCTAGCTCCCCCACCACCATCTAAAGCACCCAGACATGTAACTGAGTGCTCTTAGCAAGCCAGTACTAACAAAAAAACTCCAGGTTTCTATTACACCAAGTCCTTAAAGATCAAACATTAGGATTAAATAGCCTAAACCACCCCAAATAATTGCATATTTAAAAAAAAAATATATAAAAAGAAGTTATTTCCAGTAGATAATATTTCTTATTTCCCCCAAATGAAATTATTCTCTCAGAAGAGAAGAAAATTTAAAGCAAGAACTTAATCCCAAATGTAGTGTCTACAAGCATGGTATTGTTGCATGCATGAAACATTCAAAGGAACTCTGAAATATAAATTTATATTCACACTTGCCATCTATATTATACAAACTGCAAAAGAAAATAATTCAGGTATGTGAATAACTGTTAAGTGTCATAAATAATGGGTTTTTGCTTTTTCCTCCACTGTGTAGTTAGCTTCTTCAGAATAATAGCTGATTTCCAAGTGGAGAAATACTGCCTAAGTCTGAGCAACTACAATCTTATTCAGCCCATTTTGTTTTGAATGAAAACTCGACAGCACAGCAAAATCTGTTGCATCATAAAAATGATAGAGTGTATTCCTGAGTACTATTAATCATAAATGTCAGAGAGAGTAAAAAGCACACTATTTCAGTAGGATATCTGAAGACAAACTCTGTTGGAACAATTTCGGTGGCCTTTCACTGGCAGCAACTTTAGATTTCTAGGAATTCATAATTGTTGCCTGTAGGTTTTCTTTTTTTATGTCTGGCTATGTTGGAACAATGTTCACTATACCCAAGCCAGGGAAATGAGGTGATCCTGATGTCTTTATTTGTGTTCCTAGAATAAAAGCTAAACACAGTTAGAGGGGAACAAGGTGTTTATTTTGGTATTTATTAAGGATTTTTGGAGTGCATCACATCCAGGTGAGATGCACCCCTGGAGAATGTACTGGCAAAGTGCTCTGGCAAAAATGTTATGGCAAAAATGTAATGGTCTTTGTATACAATTATAGAACTTTGCACATTTGCATATTAGCATATCTATCATAGATTCCCCAATGGGAGGTTCAAGAGAAGCTCCCTATTGAGGAATGACCTTCCTTGCATGAGTCTATCTAGTTTACAAAATATATTCTGAGAGGTCCTTGGTGTCTGGGGTGTTTTGACCTTCAACTTTGATGTTTAGTCTTTTGACTTAACAGAACTTTGGGTCTAAGCTACTTATCAGGTTTAGGGAATTAGAAGCATGTGGGTTAAAAGCATTAGGGATACATAAAAGCTGCATAAAAGTGTATAGCAAGAGGAGTATGAGAGGGATATATGAAAAAACAAAAATCATAATGGCATCAATCCTATGGGCTGATATAGCAGAACCTGTTGGAGAATGAATTAATGTCAGTAAAAGACTGAACTCATATTTACCTCTAATGCATGAAAAATGAGAAAATTTAATGTATGTGAAACAGACTCACAGGATACTATAAAGTGAGGTAATAAAACTTCATTTTCTTTGGATGTGTTATCATATCCAAAAGAAACATTTTTTTTTTTCTTTCTGCATGACTTAGTGGTTAGGATTTATATGTTAGTATGATATCATAATAGTATGACATTATGATAGTACTGATCATAAATCTTAGTAATCATATGGAGAAAAAGCATGCTGGCAATCAGCTGTACTAAGCAGGGATTAAAATATGTAAGGAAAAGTTTTCTAAGTTTTTTGTTTCTCTCCTTTTTTAAATATACTGGGAAAAAAGAAGAAATGTCACCTCCTTTGGATAACATTATTCTTTTTGTTCAATCTAGAAAAAAAGTATTTTTAAAAAGGGCTTATATTATAATTCAAAGTTATTTGTACCAAGAAGATAATTAGCATATTTGTTAAGAATTTTAAACATTATTTTAAACTAGTTAATCTATGAAACATCTTTGTTCTGGTCTAATTTCCTTTACTGGAGTCATCTTTCTCTGCCAGAATTGAAAACATTCTTAATAGAGGAACATGTGACCTGCCTGTAAATGCCTTTAACTAATTTATTACCTTAGGTTAATTGCCAAGATTCTCTCTAGTCAGAAAGATGGTGTTTTAGACTCCATATGCTACTCACTTTTATTACTATGCTGTAAAGCACAGATACATTTCTTTTTTTCTATTGACTGTTTAGGGAGGCTGCATAGGACATTATTCTAGGTCTATAACTTTCAGGTGTTTAAATTAATAAATGCCATCTCAAGAAAACCTAGAGCCTCAGGGATTGTATTATTAAAAGCAAAAATGTCATCAATGCCATAAAGAGTAAAAATTCACTTGCATGAAAAAATTAGATAAGCTCTTAGGTTATTACCAGGCCTGTAATAGCTATAAGTTCACAACAAACACTGTACTACTTCATCTTGTAGTCACTATTTTTCAGTAAAAGGACTTTATCTCATATTATGTTATTTTCTTCTGGTGATAAAATTAATTTTATACCTCATTTAGCAGAAGTATTTAGCAGACAATGATTCTAGGAGTAGAAATAATTTACACAAACAATACAAATAAAGATAAAGTAAAAAAAATAGTTAAAAGGTAACAAGGAGAGCTAAAAAGAGGTAAAAAAGGGAAAATTATACATTTTAGAGAGTGTAGCTTTGGCCAAGGCTCTGCTAGATCTTGCTAACATGACAGTGGGTATAGAGGAGAAGCACGGGATATTTTTTACTCAGCAGAAACTGTGAGTAAGTTTGATCTAACTAAGGCTGAGAGGCTGCAAATTGATTTCTTGATTCATTTAGGACACAGTCAGGGGCAGCATATAGAAAACCCTGGAGAGAAGAGGACAGCATTATTGTTTCCTTCCTTAATGGGTGTGAAAGGTTGGAACTCTGTCAAGTGGCAGCAAGTTCATCTGTGTAAAAGACACTGCAAGGTATTTGCCCATCAGACACATCGATTGCTTGATGTGAGCCTGAACCATGGGTGACAGCCTCAGCAGCCGCCGGTGGCTTTCTGCCTCCCAGAGCTGGGGGAAGGGGATAACCAGGGATAACCGGGATGCTGAGCCAGCCCAGCCCAGCTCAGGCACCCAGCCCACAGCTGCGCTGCTGGCAAACCTCGGGAGAGGGGGTGATCAGTCACAGCCTGCTCTGTCTTGCCTGGCACTGCTTCCTGAACTTAAGAGTTAGTTAAAGATTGGTTTAAAATTATTCACAATTAATGAAAAATCAGTTAAAAAAAAATCAGATTTAAATTTGTAAATTCTCACATTTCTCTCTCAAGAGAGGAAATTAATTTGAGGAAGACAAGTTTTGAAAAACAGAAATGATAAACTACATGGTTTTCCATTATTTTTATTCTTAAATACTGAGATATTTACAAAAAATCATCATAAATTACCATTGAAACAGTTTTCTGTGTTAAAAAAAAATTAATTCAAGTATTTGGTACTGAAGACACAAAGTCTTAAAGACTTTTAGAGGTCATACCTCAACAGCAATTTTTTTAAGTCTTCAGGTCTACCCCTTTAGGTAGTTAGTTATTGATATATAATAGTTTACCACTGTTTACCATTTTGAAAAGTTACATATATATATATATATTTATGTAAAAAGATAAGTAATGTGATAGCATTTCCATTAAATCACATATAAAATCCCCGGTCTGCAAACATAAGGTGGAGTTGATTTTGGTCATTTAAGGGCCACACCTGTATGTACAGAAATAGTCCAGCTGTGATGCTAGTGGTGTGCTAAAAAACATCCCTTCTAGTGCTGGAGGTTATTTTCTACTTTGAACTCCTGAACCACTTCTAAAATATAGAATATTTCTGTCTACATGTTTATATGTTCATGTTTTGTTTTCCAGTAGCCATAATGCACTCTAGCTCTCCCATGTCTACATCTATGATAAAGAAAACGGGTCACAATTACATCAGGGGAACTTTTTGCTGTGGTTTGAGATTAGTTTGCCATTTTCTGATAGCAGTAAGCACAACCTATAGAGTTCAACTTATTCCATTGAACTCAACCTAGTCAGATCTCTTTCTATAAAGAAAGGGAAAATTGTGAATTATCTTGTTTATCAGATGGATAAAGGACTTAAACACCAAGTATTTTCTATTTTGCATAGTATTGTGCCCATCTTTGTGATATTTGTATATCACATAGGGAAATGTGCTCAATAATAAAAAGTTATAATATCTTGAAATAAAAATTTTCTTTCAGTTCTTTTGATCCCTCTGGTTCCTCAGCAGAAATAAATCCCATGGTTTTGATGATATTGTACAGGAGTTCAAAGAGGAATGAACATTTGGATTTGTATGTAGTGATGTTGGAAGTCGTTCTTTAGACTTTGTATTAGTATGCTCAAAAAACTATACACTATACAAGAAAAGGTCCTGTGACAAGGGATTAACCTTAGCCTTCAAAAGAAACCATTTTTACGAAGGAGTTGAAGCCGTAACACATGCTGTAAGCATGGCAGTCACTCTCCTACCTTATCAGGAGTTTTCTTCCTTCAAACTTTCTCTTCTATTGCACAAGTAGTAAATAACCTGGCAAAAAAAAAAAAAAAAATCAGATATCTTTTTATTTTGTTGGGGTTTTTTTTATAGTTTTTTCAACTCACAACATAGAATTTCTCCTTTCAAAGAACCAGAGGGGATGACCAGGGGCAGCAAAAGTATCTGGTGTAAGAAGAGAGGGGAAAGGCAGACTACTGAAAATAGTTGTTAAACTATAAGATATAAACTGCAAACTGTGCTTTAAGAGGATTGCAGAAGAGCAACATAGTCATCTGAGGGGATAAAAAGGGGACTCCTAAAATTCATTTACCATTAAGCACAATTCCCCCTCTGAATTCTCAATATAGAACAATGTTCTACTGAGAGCCAGTGGAAGTGCTCTTCAAGGTGAAGTGCTTTCATTACAGATGAATTATGTGCCTTGTATATTGAATAAGTTGCTGTTTCCACAAAGATTATAAATCCAAATAGACTGAGCTGCAAGAACCCTGATAATAGATCATATTTTACTTTAAGGTTGCCTTTTCTCTTGGTCTCTACTTGATACTAGCTCCAAATAATTCAGCATCCAGTTTGATATCAGTATTTGAAAAAAATCAAGCGATGTGAATGCCCACCCTCTTTTTCTCTTTATATGAACTAACGGGATTTTTATGAGATTTTTTTTCCCCTTCTCATTCTCTTTCACAGAGAAAGATATTCCATTGAAGCATTTAAGATAATTTTATTAACTTGAGAAATTTTAACTTTAGAATAGCTCAGAGTTAAATCATTTTCTCAAGGTAGAATATTTTGTTCAAGAATATTTCAATTTTAAGCTGTAGTATGTCTGTATTTGCTTATTTTAAAGCTGTTTGCATTCTGTAAAACTCATTAGATATCAAATGAAAGAAATGATAAGACATCCCGAAAGACAAATTCAGATGATCTAAAATCCCTTATCTATTGCCTGTTACCTCCTTCCTCTTGGAGGTTCTATGTGAATGCTTCATATATTTTCCTCTTTTAGTTTTACCTAATCCTTCTTGATGCTGTTTCAGCAATGAGTAGAATAAAAACACTAGATTTATTCATTACTCTACAGAGTAGAGCTTATTTTAATATTCTACTAAGAAAACTTGAAACCCTTGTATTTATTTGTTTGGAAAATGACACTTTCTATCCAGTGGGGATTTTGGTTTTGTTTTCACATTGTTATGGTCGCTCTCTTAGCATGGATAATGGCCCTGGCCCCTTCCCAAAGAGGGGGATTTCTGTGCTGTGTTTAAGATTCCATAGCACCATGCCAATACTCAGTCCCTGTTTCTGCTCCTTTGATATGCACAGAAAAGGTGAAATAGTACAAGAACATAACCAGCATTAGTGACCTATATTTGGAGACATATTTCAGTTAGGAGCAAGGAGGTCACAAAAGTAATTTGAAGGAAAATGAGAGTGAAAATGTACAGAATTTACATTTCTGGCTGACAGGCATTGGCAATAACACCAATAATTCAGGACTAAAATACATTTATTGCTCTTTTGTTTACATGTTTGTAGCAAAACAGTGAGACAAAGAAATAATCCCAGTTTATCTCTACTTGAATTTTCAGCCAGTTATCTAGATACTTTAACCTGATTTTTTTTTAAACAAAACCCTAGTGAAATTATGAAACACTACTCAATGGAGTTGCAACCCAAATTAAGTAAGCACTCATCTGTATTTTGCAAATACAGATATTCATTATGCTAGCATATATAATGGCCTTTGTGAAAGCAGTGAATTAGACACTAGATTTCCAAGTGGTCTTCTAATTCTGAGTGTCCAGAGGACAGATAATTTCATTAAAATTAATGCTTGCAATGTAAGGCTAATCAGGCTATAGCACACACAATACAAAGTTCATATGCTCTGTTAGAGACTTTGAGAGAAAAAAATTCCAAAAACACATTACCAAAAAAATATATATAGGAAATTCAGAATTAGAGGACATTTCTGCCTATGGTATGTCACAAGGCATGAGAACTTCCTGAACAAAGCAAAATTTACTTAAAATTACAAAAAAAGCCCAACCTTTCTGTTATCATATGGAGCAACAAAGAAATTTATGATAGTGGCATATCTATCCAGTCCCTGTTTTCTTTGATTAAACATAAAAATCTTCTTTTTATTTGTCTGAACATTTTTTTCATGTCCNTCTCATGAAAAAGACCTATAGAATTCATTAATCAAGGGAATTAAATTATATAGAATTTTTTTTCTAAAACACTTGAAGTTATTGCTAGATTTGATGATTAAAATGTCCCTATACATTTACTAGTGCAATGTCCCTGATGAAGGTGTATTATATTTATATTTATATTATTTATATTTATATTTATATTTATATTTATATTTATATTTATAATTATATTTATCAATGTTATTTAGGCAAGTTGCAATGCAGCATGCCTGGTTTATGATTTCAGTCCACCCAGTTGCTAAATATGGCATAAAGAAGTAGATGTGGGGAAGGAGGGCAAAATTTAACAGAAAGAAAAAGAAAAATGNTGAACAAAGCAAAATTTACTTAAAATTACAAAAAAAGCCCAACCTTTCTGTTATCATATGGAGCAACAAAGAAATTTATGATAGTGGCATATCTATCCAGTCCCTGTTTTCTTTGATTAAACATAAAAATCTTCTTTTTATTTGTCTGAACATTTTTTTCATGTCCTGTAGCCTTTCATGCCACTTAGCTACTGTTTACAAGTCATGAGGAGGAAACTAGGAAAGGACTCAAAACACGGGAACGATAGGACATAGTTGGAATGACACAAAATGTAAACACAAAGATAAAGTCTGATTTCATGATGAGCTCCCATCCCAGAAGAAATACAGATATCAGTCTCCTCTTCAAATTAAATGTGCATGGGAAATTTTCAGGCTCAATATCTTACTGAAATCTGGAATATAAATTAAAACACAAGAAAAGAATTAAA
>VZTR01004714.1:242901-253517 GCA_013400775.1 Chaetops frenatus | reverse complement strand
AGTAGACATAGAACAAATGAACAGGTCCATAGTGGAGAAATATGAGGCTTTCTTTTCCTTTAAGCTTTTTATAACATGGTAATCTGCAGGGGTTAGTTACACATACCCTTTCTTCTTTATCCTATTAAGTGAAAATTAAAGATAGCAACATACAAGAGAGACAAATTTCACTACAGTCATAATGACACCGATGTATAAAACAGAACATGCAACTGAAACAACATCATGTTAAGGCTGTTATAGAGATAAGAAATGTTTCAGAAGCTGCATATTAATGAATTAGATTGGCTTACATAAATTGTTCTTCTTGTTTTGTTGATGTTATTAAATCAAGAAAAGGCAATGCCAAATTCCACAAAAGGAATGTCTTTCAGNTTTTTTTCCTCTTTCTTTTCTCTTCAAGGACGGAGAGATTTGTTTTTCTCAGGAGTCTCTGTTTCAAAATTGTGCTATAAATAGGATCAAGCTCATATAAAAGATAGTCCTTATGGTCTCTAGCTTAGGAGTATCTACATAATCCTTCTTACCTTATTTCAGTGTTTTGTTACCGCCTAAAAAAAGGCCTTACTCATATCAAATATCAATATATACTTATAATAAATTATGGGACTTTTGTTACCCAATTCAGCCAATTGTTCCTTATTCTTCAACTAACAGAATTGGAACAGAGTTTTTCATCACCTGCACTCTAATTTGCTGTTTGGATTTTTTTTCCAATGTTTTAGAAAGATTTCGTTTGTCTCCAGCTTTAGTCTTCTATTTTCTCCACCAACAAATATATAACTTCACTGTATCCCAGAAGCAGTACTTTTAGACCTCTGCTTCTTTCTATTGTTTGTCTTGCAGTGCTAGGCAGTAGCACATATTATTTTGTATTGTAATTACACAATCAAAATTGAAAAAAAAATACTTAGGATAAAGGGAACTCAGAACCAAGTCAGACCACCAGCACACCTAAAATAACATCTGGTTTCAAATGGAGACAGGATGTCACTTGGCAGATTCCAAAACAAACTTTAGAAAGGACTCATCAACTTTGTTACAGTAAGGTAAATCTGTTTCTAGTCAACAGGAAACTCGTGGTTTTCATTGGGTATGAAAGGAAGATGCTGCTCTATAAGCTTTAAAAGCTGTAGCGCACTTATTACAACTGCAATGGATAGTCTCATTACTCTGGTCTAATTATCAGTCTTTATTATTGCAGCTCACTGCATATGAGAAAAATTGTAGATGTACTTCCAAAAGGACAGGAGCAGAACAATGGCTCCCATTTCTTTCTTCCCCTCGGGAAATTTTTAGTGATAGATCATTTGATCATCTCTGGAAATGTATTTGTCTTTTTTTTCAATGAGAAACTATTCTATTAAAAAATTATCCATTTGTGCATATTACTACATCATCCAAAAGCTCAGTGCTTTGACTAATCCTCCCTTCTGCTGCATACTATAATTATAACACAGAGTACAAGGTCATCTCATTTACAAAGACCATAGCAAATGAGTGTAAAACAAGAGACAACTGACAGATAGGGAAAGAAAGGAAAGTACAAGGCAATAATAAGGCAATACCAGACACAGGGATAGGCAGCAGTCTCAGTACACAATCATCTTAAACAGTGTGAGCCTTTTTAAATTTCTTTTTCTTTGAAGTGTGCAGTACCAAAGTTTAGATTTTTAAAGAAAAGACTAGAAAACGATGACGGAATAAGAAACCAGTTTTCTGGATATTTTATGAGAATCGCTTCTGAGACTGAGCTACAATCAGTGGAAGAGAAAGAAGGTGATTGTTTCACAAGGGAACAATGGAACTATAATAAATGGCAACATGTGCTGGCCAGGGGCTGGAGGCAGTGTCTCGATGCCAAATGAGTAGGAAGATGTTGGATGCAAATAGGCTTTGAAAAGTCCTGAAAGTAAAGGCAATTTGAGAATGTTTAATATAGCAGAGGAGAGAAAATGAGAGATACATATAAATCTTAATTCCATTAAATAGCTTTGTTCTTTAAAGGAATTTCCCTCCCATCTCTATATTCAAGTTAAAATCTTTTTATACACTAACAGTGTATGCAGCATATCAGAATATGAAAATATTTACTTGTTCCAGTTTGTCCAAGATATGATGCTTAACTCCATGTAACACAGGGTATTAACATAAATTAGTAAAAAAGAGACACCAAAATGCTCCAAAATATTAATTGCATGCTCTGTGCTGCTGATGTGTAACTGCTGAGCACATTGCAAGAAGGTGGCCAGCAGCTGACCAGCATAGCCATATTGTACACTCTCACTATATTGTTGTCTATACACCGTGTCTTCAGATGAGTTTGATAATGACTGTTTGTTTGACATTCACTCTGCATGAAGTACTGCCCCGAAAGCCTGAGATATTTTATTGAATAAGGTGAACAATGCTGGAACAAGCATCCAAAACAACAAAAGCCTAGCCAGGAATACTTGCTACTGCCGAGACTGAGCATCTCTCTTCACATATAAACAGTGATTGAAAGAAATTCTTCTATGATTCCTCAGAAAGGTCTCCTTGACTGACAGCTTTTTGTTTGAGTAGTCTGTCCTTTGGTATGTGCTGCAATAAAATGAATGTTCCTATTCAAGGTTACTTTGTGTGCAGATTACCACTTAGCATTAAGTACAACCATTGCATGGAGAGTCTCCAAGGTCTTTAGGCCTTTTAAACCTCACTCAAGCCTTATTTCAGAGCCAATTTGAGCTTTGTTGGCCTTTTCTTCCATGTCACAAATATTATTCTTGCAGCTATAGGAAAATAGGCAGTTTTCTACAGTAAACTAAAACAAGAGGGTACCCAAGTCACATTCATTCTGTTTGAATCTCCTCTTGCACTGTTACAGCTTTACAGTAAAAAAATACACAATGTGAAGAAAAAGTAATGTATACTTAATTTGACTTTCTGATTAGAACTCCCCTCTCTCTCTTTCTGCAGATTACACTTTATCAAACTGTTGTCCAACATCATATAAAGGGCCTGTAAGGAAATAAATAGTTTTCCGTATTATCTGTCTGTCCTTTCAAGAATTTATGGCATTTACCTTTGGATAGGGATGGGTATTTAAAATATTAATACTTAAATCATTAATTTAATATGCATAGATCCATATTTTATCCTGGACAGCTAAAAGACTTATGGATTTTTCAGGTCTAAGGTAAATGCATCCAAATATTTCTTTTACAGTGTGTTTTCCAAACAGACTAGCATGTCACAAATTCATAAACCAGAATTCTCCTTCATAGGAAATGTTATTCTTCAGTGATAAAGTGCTTGAAAAGAATGGCTAATGCCATTGCCAAATGGGTTTTAAGACTTGAAACGTTTATGGTAGATATTTTAAAAATCTTCCTTTTTGCCTCAGAACATGGCTATTCTTGCATAGAATTATATTTAAAATTCCCTTCATTGTGCCAAAAATCACTGAAAAGTCAGTAATAGCTTATAGTTTGTGAGAAGCCTTCATTTTCTGAAAGTACACACAGTGGAAATGAAACTATCTTCAGAAACCTACAGCTTTCAAGATACATTTGTCCTTTTTGGCAGTTTAATTGGAGAAAATAATGTCAGAGGTGGTAAAATCTGTTAAGACAAATTCTATTCACAGAATTACAGAATCACAGATTATGATGAGTTGGAAGGGACCCACAAGAATCACTGAGTCCAATTTTAGCCCTGCACAGGACCATCCCAAAGAGCATGTTCCGTGCACCTGAGATCAGTGTCCAAATGCTTCTTCAACCCTGTCTACAGGCTTGGTGCTCTAATCACTTTCCTGGGGAGTGTGTTACAGTGTCCAAACACTCACAAAAGATGAAAAACCTTTTCCTAAAATCCAACCTAAGTCTCCCCCGACACACTTTCAGGCCATTCTCTTGAGTCCTATCACTGGTCACCACAGAGAAGAGATCATGCCTGCCCCTCCTCTTCCCCTCACAAGAAAGTTGTAGACTGCAATGAGGCCTCGTCCAAGTCTCCTCTTCTCCAGGCTGAACAGACCAAGTGACCTCAGTCTCTCCTCATACAGCTTCCTCTCAAGGCATTTCACCATCCTCGTGGCACTTTTTTGGATGCTTTTTAATAGCTTAATATCTTTCTCATATTGTGGCACCCAAAACTGCACACAATATTCAAGGTAAGGCTGCCCCAGAGCAGAGCAGAGCAGGGCAATCCCCTCCCTTGCCTGGCTGGTGATGCTGTGCCTGATGCCCCCCAGCACAGGCTTGGCCCTCCTGGCTGCCAGGGCACTGCTGACTCAGATTCAACTTAACATCGACCAGGACCCCCAGGTCCCTTTCTGTGGCACTGCTCTCCAGCCTCTCATTCCCCAGTCTGTCTGTACATCCAGGGTTGCCCCATCCCAGGTGCAGAATGCGTCACTTTCCCTTGTTGCGCTTCATACAGCTGGTCTTTGCCTAGTCCCATAAGTTTTTGAGTTTTCTCTGCAATGTCTTCCTGTCTTCAAAGGCTCCTCCCAGTTTTTTATCATCTACATATTTAATATTCCTGCCAGTCCTGCATGAAAGTCATAAAGATGCTGAAGAATACAGGGCTGAGCCTGGAGCCCTGTGGAATGCCACTAGCAACAGGTTCCCAGTTTGATGTTACCCCATTCACTGTAACTTTGTATCCAACCCATGACCAAATTGCTCACCCAACAGATCATGTGTTTATTAAGCTGTATGCTGAAAATTTTGTCTAGAAGGATACTGTTAGAGAACCTGTTGAAAGTTTGGCTGAAATCTAAGAAGATTACATCAACAGGCTTCCATTAATCAACTAGGTGAGATACCATGTCATAAAAGGAAATCAGATTTGATAAGCAGTACTTTCCTCTCATGAAGCTGTGCTGGTTGTGACCAATTACTGTGCTGTCCTCCGGGTGTTTTTCAATACCTCCCAGAATAACATTGTCCATAACTTGATGAGGCACTGAAGTGAGACTGACAATCCTTCAGTCTCTGGGGTTCTCGTTCATGCCCTTCTTGCAAAGTGGGACAACATTCACCAGCTTCCAGTCAGCTGAGACCTCTCTGGATTCCCAAGAGCACTCAAAAATCATCGAGAGAAGTTTTGCAATGACATCAGCAGCTCTTTGAGGATTCCCAGATTAATCTCATCAGGCCTTATATATTTGTAGGGATCCAGCTGGAGCAGCAGATCCTGCACAATTTCAGAATCAAATGGGAGTTGACCAATGTTGCATTCATGGCTCTCCAGCTCAGGGCTCTGGGAATTCCTTGGTGCATCATCTCTTCCAAAGGCACAGACAAAGAATTCATCAAACACCTCTGCCTTGTCCATGTTGCTGTTTGGCTGGGAAGGAGAAAGTTGTAAATTTTTTCCTGCTTCTTCATGGTGCCCTATCACCCTTGATATTTTTGCAGACATTTTGCTGAGCTGGGAAATTGGGTAAGATGAGGTTAAAAAAATATCTGCACCACTCTGTTACATCTGTCAGACATTAGGGCTACCAAGGGTAGATGTTCACCCTTCAGGCAGTTTTGTAACTGCAGCTCAAAATGAGCCTTGTCTAAGCAGAAACATACAATTATTCCAATCAAATTATTCCTAGGCTATACAATATAATTACCCAGCTTAGTTTGAAAGATGAATTAATTGAAGGATTATTTTCCTTTTCTTTTTGCATAAAAATTCCCTATGTAGGATACTCATAAAGAAAAGTTAAGCACTTGACTTTCATGTTAGAGACTAAAATGATGTCTATTTTAATAGGAAACAGACTTTGTTTCAGCTCTTTACTTTTGGGGAGAGGAGGTTTTTAAAACAGCAAATCAGCTCTTACATTGTCACAGAATCAATATATGAAAGGAGAAAGACAAAAGTGATGCTTTGTCAAAGTTTTCTTTCCTTTTTTTTCCTCTTTCACAGATTAAGATTGAGTGAAAGGAGGGTTCAGCATGAGTTTTTCTGCATGGCTACCTCTCATGGTGATGCTGGTTCAACTTTGGCCTTGCTCTCCCAGCACGCAGAACTGCAGCACTCAAAACACAGTTCAGTCTTCCACAGCAGTTCGAAGAGTGAAACGTGGCTGGCTGTGGGAGCCTCTTTTTGCAACTGAGGAACAGATTTCACAGGATCCTGTGTATATTGGACAGGTATGATAAGCAGTGATTCAAGGACAGTACCAGGTTAGATTTAATATGCTGATTAGCAGCTTCTACTTGCGAGACCAAATATATCCAGTGATGTGGAAATAGCAACAAAGGTAGAAAGAGGGGAGCAGGGAGCTGTAATAAGGCAGTACTGCATCTCTCCTTTCCTACAACCTTACTCAAGGTCAGAGAAATCCGAGAGCTGTAGGCCGCAGCAGTACCAAGGACCTCCTTTCACTGAGGATGGCTTTCAAGGAAACTTCACATGCATGCTGTTACTAAAACTAGTTCTGTACACAGCAGATGAAGGTATAAAGCTGAAAGGTTCCTTTCTTCCTTTTGAATGGAAGTTAAGGACTCATTCATCAACATCTGGCAATTTGCTTGTGCTATTTTTGGCACTGCATCAAAGCAGTCATACTGAGTCTAGTGAAGTTTACAAACAGTATTTAGCATGATTTTCTATTACACTAAGTAGCAGCTGATTTACCCCTCATTAATTTTTAATGAAGCTGATTAATACTAAATCCTTTTACCACTGAGAAACTACAGGAATCAGCATGGTTCATTAGATTAACGTAGGTTTAGCACAACAAGCAATTATTTTTCACCCTCCTTTAAAAATGTGCTTTAAGAGAATTGTCTTAATGAGGGTTTATCTGCCCTCTTCTCTCTCTGTTTATCATTATTATGATATTTATTATTATTATTTTGTATGCTGGAAGTAATTTTAATCTTGAGATCTGGTTTTCTTTTCTTTAAGGCCCTTTTTAGATGAATGAACCAAAAAAAGTTTAACTGCTAATTAACTAGCACTAAAATTTAATTGGGCCCAAAGGGTGAAGTGCTCAAAATTCATTAATTACTTTTTCACAGCCTTTTCAAAGTAACTACTATGGAAGTGTGATATCTCACTTCTGAAAGAACAAGTGAAGACATACTGTTTATCTTTTTTTTTAATTTTTATTACTTTTCCAACACCCTGAAAACAGGTTCCTGCAAAGAATCTTCATAAATGTAATGTATTTTCATGATCTCACATTTTTGTTTCTCACAGGTTAACTGGGGATTTTATTGAAGATTATTGTTAATATGTTGCAGTGAAACCATTGCCTAATCAGACATATTTACTTGTGTCTTTTTATTAAGTAGACTATGCGCTGCTTTCAGCAAATGAAGTGATAGTCTATGATCAACACATGAATTTTTAGTAATTAAGGCCCTGAAGAAAACTGCATCAACGAAAATACAAAGGTAGACAGTCTCTGTTTTTAAATCACTATTCCATATCAAAATCTTTTTACAGTTAGAACTAAATTTTCAAATTTCATTTAACATAGACTCATGACTCCTTTTCCATTATCAAGATTAAGAAAAATAAATGTGTCCATCAGCACTGCAATGGCAGATACATAACGATGAGTACAAATATTCTTGTTCTCAGTTCTCATTTACAATGGTAAGACCATTTACTTTCTTCCCAGCCTAAAAACACAGGTAAACTAAGAACCTTTGCTATTCTTTCTCAGCAAATTTCATTTATAAGAGACCCCTTGTTTAAGATGTTCAGGATCATGGAATCTTTTGTGGATGATTCTGAGTGAAATTGCTAAACACAAGTTATATCTTAGCAGACAGTCAAAGGCATGCTCCCAGACCCTAAGGGTTTTATACACTCTATGGTCACATCTGAGTCCCATGTTAGTTTAAAGATCCAGATACAGATCACCTCTCCCATATCCTGGGTTTTTGTGGTAAGGAAACCAAGATTTATGGATAACAAAGAATCTGTGTTTCCCCTTAGTGAGATGCCAAATTTGGATGATGTTAAAATGAGTTTCACCAGATCACTTATAAAGGGGGTACCAAGGCCCATGTTTAGCACACAACTACCTATTTGAAAATGTTTAAGTTGATCATATTTTAAATGGTTCTGAACTCTGTTAAACTTGAAAATGATGTCTTTTGTACTGGCAAAGGTAACTAACTCTGAATATTTCAGGACTTAAATACCTTTACAGAACTCAGAGCAGGAACTCAAAAACGTTCCTTATATCTCAGAGCAGATTCCCTGTCATATTCTGAATAAATTATCCATCTAATACATACAGACAATTATGCATTATGAAAATCTTAAAAGACATAAGCATTCTTCCAGAGAAAAATTAAAATTATTTTTGCAACTTCAGAAGTTATTATAAAATGTTTTAGTAGATCCAATAGGGAAATGGGTCCTTTACACCCCATAGTTACTTCTTTCCCATTCTATGGCTTCACGACTTACAGTTACCTTTAGGGTCAATAACCATAAGCAAAACTGTGAGATAACAAAATTGAAAAGTTATGCCTATTACTTGCATTTTAAACCTTTCTTCATAAGAGAACCAAGTAGAATAATATATATTTTTTTAACTTTAGATTTTTCAATTAGCATCCAGGCTCTTAGAGATTTCGGTATTTTTGTTCTAAAACAAAAATAAGTGGAGAAAAGAATAGAGAATTAATTATATAATGGAAATTATTGTTTCCATAAAATTCAAATGTGGATGCCTGCCATGTTAGTAAATTAAGTTATTGCTCTTAAAATATTGCTCTATTGTATATCACTAACATTAACAGAACTATTTTGTTGTCATGAACAAATGCAGCTGGAGCAAAATTGTCTCCAAGGCTCAGCTTCATCAAAGGAATCACCACCTTAAAGTTCATTTTAGCAATACAACAGAGGATGTAGATCATCTTGGAAGGAAATGGAAAATGTCTATCAATTTATTTTGGAATAAATAATACAGAATTACACCGCAGAATGTCTTTTCACCTCTTTAATATTTCAACAGAAACAGAACATCACTGTTCCACACATTTACACCTAGCGTTACTGAGAAAAAAAACCAAAACCAATGAAACAACTTAAAAATTACGTGTCATCTGCAATAATAAAAAATTTAGTTAATATTTAATGACCTTTGCATTGTTTTCAGCAGACTTGTAGTGGAGCACTGATAAAGCAGTGAACTAAAGTAGGTACTTAGATGCATTCCCTTCACTTCAAAGTAGCTGAAGCATCTCTTTTCAAGTTTATCATGCATTTAAAAGTGTTAAATCAATACCTCAAAATTAAGTAATTTTAAATATTTTAAAATTAAAATGGTTGGCTGAAAATGTGACAGTATCTCCTTTCAAATACCAATATCCAAGAAGGCTCATTAGCAACAGAGTCCACTGTAGAATCAAAACAAAGCATAAAATGAATATTTCACAACCTTATTCTTCCCAAAGTGTGACTTCTTTTTCTCCTTTGTACTTTCAGCTGAAATCAGATTTAGACAACCAGGATGGCAACTTAGAATACATTTTGACTGGGGAGGGAGCTGGAAGCTTTTTTGTCATCAATGAATATAACGGCAAAATTTATTTAAAACAAAAGCTGGATCGAGAAAAGAAAGCTTTCTACACTCTGAGAGCACAAGCAATTAACAGGAGCACTCAGCTTCCTGTTGAACCTGAATCAGAATTTATCATCAAGGTTCGAGATGTCAATGACAATGAACCTCAGTTCTTGGATGGACCTTATGTGGCCACCGTTCCTGAGATGTCGCCTGAAGGTATGATATGCTGTGAACCACTCTCTTTGTTTCCTGATTTTTTTTTCTAGACAGCTGTGTTGATACAAAATCTTAATAGCATATTTTACAGACTGCCTCTCAGTAAGGAGGAAGCAAACTGTTTTACAGGTTTGGAAATTTGCAAAGGTATATTCTTAACCTGAAGGTTGTAAACACCTCTACTTAACATTCTTGGTTTTAAATATTTAGGTACCTACATCTATCCAAGTCCTTTTACAGCTTCTGGATACATGCTTGGATTTGCTATAGACATTTGTCTTTCCCATCAGTGATTCAGCCTTGAAATTTGCACTTGTCAAAAAATATAATGTTCCCAGTCAAAATAGGTAGAGTATTTCAGCAAGTTGCAAAGAAAATTTGATGGCCACCCTCACTCTGTGCATTTTACCTTCCTATTTACACTGCCAAGCCTCTTTCCTATTAGTCTTCTTCTCCTTGTTTGGATTAGATGCTGTGCAGTGAAGGATTGCCTTCTGATTTCATAAGTACATGAATTGCAATTTTCCTGTCAAGAGGGACAACTCAATCCCTGTAACCTCTTTCCCACTTTCACATGATCAAACAGACCTGTACTAGGATCTGTCATGTATCTGGAAACTTAATGCAACAAATGCAAAGCAAAGTCAACATCTGACAAATATAGGTATATATACATCTATGTATACATAGACATATGCATTCATAATGTGTACCTATGTTTAAAGCCTTCAAAAACCCCAAAGTGTGAATACAGCTGACGTAAACAGGCATGTTATAGATAATATCTCCAAATAAATATCTTCAAAATCAAAGGAAAACTGGATTATTCAAATCTTACAGAAAGGCTCCAAGTAATCCTTTAAATTTATAATAA
>VZTR01004714.1:222593-232928 GCA_013400775.1 Chaetops frenatus | reverse complement strand
TGAGACACAAACTAATTTATGGTATGTAGATTTCTAATAGCAGAAGTACATAAATATAATGCTATGGCTTCAGTGCCTTAGGCAGCGATTTGTTACGGTTTTCCATTAATTTACTGTTATTTATTAGGCTAGTAATAATAGGTTAAATAAAGTAATAAAAGATAAAAATTTACATGTTTGGGGTTTTTTTACCCCATTCAAAAGGGCTCATTTGGTGGTTTGTTTAGATGCAACATCTCCTATGGAACAATTAAACATTAACATATATCTATGACTTTTTAGTTAAAAATATTTTGGAGGAACTTGCTTCAAATTGAATATGTCTGCATAGTCCCAAAACAGTGATACAGGTATTGCATCACTGGATTTCTTTAGAATAGAGTATATCTCTTCTAATATAAAGATGGGTTTTTGGGCTTAGTGCCATGCAAGTGATTCTGATTTTGAAACCATTCCTATTATAAATGACAGCATTTAATTATAATATAGAGAACAAATTTTGTTGCTTTGTGGACACCAGGTTTCAAACAAATAAATTAAAAAAGATATGCAACAAAACCTCAATACGTTAATAACAAAAAATAACAAATACCTCATAGAACTTTTCTGAAAATTTTTTGTCAAGAATCAGGTTACCAAAAAAGCCCAAACAAAACAAAATTACTATGTCAGAAACATTATAAATACCTTAAAAAGAAGCTTATACATATCCAAACTTTGGTACAAATTATAAGAACTTTCACTTACAGTATTGCGTTGGTTCTTTGATTTATCTTTTTACTGATTTTTAAAAGAGACAAAATGTAGCTATAAATAACAAATTAGAGAGTCATTTAACTGCTGGTGTTGTCTGAGCTGGAGTCCTAAGTGTCAACAGGAAACAGAAAGACTTTGTTAAGCAAAATTAAAGGTACAATGAAAAGGAATAGTTGCATGTGGGCATTCCAAATTGGAGTGGAAAGAATCTTTCAGCTATTCAAGCAGGTTTTCTTTCCATGAAATAAACTTTATTAGCAACAGCATCATATGGTTTTTTGCTTTATAGGCCATTAAAAACATCAGTAAATATCTTTTACATTTGAACCAGTATCTTTGGTTGCTATTCCTGTTCATCTCTAGCCTGAAACAAGCGGTTAAACTTTAACAACTTGAGTGGCATGTGTGTATGTATGTGCACATGTGTCTGCAGCATTTGGAGCCTTTTCAGGGAAGACTCAGGAGCATTGAGTCTTCCCTGCAATCATCTTCTCCATTAGGATTTTTCACTCTGCTTTAGTGTCACCTCATTATAGATAGTTGTCTGTCTTTATAATGTCCACTCCCTTGGCATCAGAGCATGTCAGCAATGCTAGAACAGATTTGCCATTATACCTCCACTTAGATGTTGGTGTTATTCATTTCACAAGTGGCACTTTTGCTGTTTCTTTTCAATGAAGCCATTCACCTGCTGTGAGACTGACTTAGAAGTAAGAATGAATAATGCATTTCAGATTCAGTTCACATTAATATAGATCTGAGACATATTTAGTTTTATAAAAAGAAGAGCTTTGATCTTGGTGGCAGTGAATTTTAAATGTTTATAAGTGTACATTTTTCATGATTTCCGAGGTGTTGCAGCACACATTTATATGCATATATGCACAGCTCTGTTTTCTCAGTTGACAATAGCTCTGTATGTCCTTGCCTCTGATGGAACATTTCAGTACTAGGGAATGTCTTTTATTTTTTTGGTGCAGGTACTCTATTGTCCACAGCACACATTTAAAGAGACTGTTCAGCATCAATGAACACAATGGAGCAATCACTACCACTGAACCTCTGGACCGAGAGAGAGCTGCTTGGCACAACATAACTGTTACAGCCACAGAAACAAGTGAGTAAGAAATTTAAGGAACACTGGGTTTTTTACACTATGAACTGTAATTATCCTCCATATCTGCCTTTTTTTAAGTAGAGAATACACTCTTCTTTCTGGTTATATTACTGTTGCTTGCTACACTGAGGAGCATTATTAAAATGATTAGTTAAATAGAAGTGGAATGTATTTGAGCTCCAAGGTCCTGTGCTTTTTCATAGAAGACGACCTTATGAAAAAAGAAANATTTCACACCAGACTTTTGACTAGTGTCAAATTAGCCAGGGTCTAATATAACACCCAGCAGAAACCTGTGGCTCAAATTAATTGTGAATGCTAAGGCCGAAACCATCTAGATGTCTATGCAGTGACAATTAAAGCCTTGAATCACCCTTTATATAGATTTCACCCTACAATTTTGTTTAAAAGCAAATTACCTCTGCTTTTGGTGATCTGGTTGCCCTAAATCTTGGACAACACTAGCTATTTAACAGCTCCTGATTTATAGGGCAGTTTAACAAGATTAATGGGATATTATCTAAAAACTAATCCCATCTATCCTCAGGAAGGAGGAAAACCATATGAAACTAGAGTACAATCAATAAAGCAGAAAGATTTTTCCAAATACTCTTAGCATCTTTTCTTTACTCCTGAATCTCAGTTAAATGCCATTTATTGCTATGATCACTTTAAACATATATTTTTAAACTACACTGTTTCCAAAAGGGAGCCTTCTCTGTATATATGTAGAACATTGCTGCTGGAACTTTACTACAGGATAGTCAGTATCCATTTTTATTTACAAGTCTTTAACTTGTATTTAGGAACTGATGGTACTATCTTTCTTTTCAGCTTCTCTGTGGGTTTTTAAGCATGAATTTCATTCTCACGTTGTTGGGAAGATGAGAGGTGTTGGCAAAGTTGATCTCTGGCATGGTTTTGTCATGTCTTGAACAGTGCTATGGAAACACAGCAGGATAACTTTGGCCTAGAATTTTATGTTTAGTTAAACAATAAAACAGTAGAGAACCAAATATTACGAATGAATAACTGTCTCCTGCAGAAAAAGAAAGCGAGACTTTCACAGTAATGAAAGTTATTGTAGAGAAATTGAGACCTCATTATGTCCAAATTCTTATTCTTTATTTCTTTAATGATGATAAGGTCACTGTCTACAACAATATGTTCAAAAGAAATGAAGTTAGGTCACCTCAGTCTGGGCATACCTGAAAGGGTTTGTATCAGGAACTAGCAGTGTATTATTCCCTGAGATATAATCATAATATGTACTGTGGGCATGAGACATTTGGGGGATGACATTGTGGCTCCACTGCAGCCAAATCAAAATGCCATCAGAGTTCATCCAAATAAGATGTTCATTGTACCTTAGTCACACATTGAAACTGCATTACAACAGCAACCTTCCTATGAGCCTGTTGATGCCCTGACATTCACACATTACACAAGGCTTTTGAGCCTATTGCAATGGTTTCAGGGATCAGAGATTAGTAAGAGAGGCTTGACTGTTATTTCAGACCTGTGGTGTGGATCATCCTATCCTCATGACATTGAGGGAGCACGTTTTAAAAGTATTCAGAAGTAGGTCTAATTTGTTGAATGCAAGCAGGGAGAACTTGCAACCTTTTGACACTTAGTCCACTTCATGCCTAAAGCTCATGAAAAATCAAGTTTTATTTCATCAAGTTTTTACTTGGTTGTAAGAAGCTTTCACCAAATACAGGGCTGAAGAACAAACAACAGAATTCCAATCCTATCTGAGAGCAAGAAACCCTTAAATTGTTATTATCCAGTTGATGGACAGTCAGTACTGGTGTTCCCCTAAGCTTAGTTCTGGGGTCAGTCCTGTTCAATATGTTTTATCAAGGATATGGATGATTGGATTGAGTGCACTCTCAGTCAGTTTACCTATGGCACCAAGCTGGGCTCTGGAAGTGTTATTCTGCTGAAGGACATAAAAGCTCTACAGATAGATGTGGACAGGCTGGATGGATAGGCCAAGGCAAATTGTATGAGATTCAACAAGGCCAAGTGCCAGGTGCTTCACTTCAGTCACAACAACCATGCATAGCACCATACATCAGGGGCAGAGTGACTGGAAAGAAACCTGGCAGAAAATCACCTGGGAGTGCTGGTCAAAAGAGGCTGAACATGAACAGTCTGTGTGCCCAGGTGGCCAAGAAGGCCAATGGTATTGTGGCTTGGATCAGAAATATCTTGGGCAGCAGGACCAGGGCAGTGATTTTTCCCATGTTCAGTACTGGTGAGGCTGTACCCTGAGTCAGGTGTTCATTTTTGTGCCACTCACTTCCAGAAGGTGCTGGAGCATATCCAGGGAAGGACAACAGAGAGGGTGGAGGCTTTGGAACACAAGTCCTGTGAGGAGCAGCTCAGGGAGTTGGGGTTGTTTAGACTGGAGAAAAGGAGGCTGAGAGGAAACTTTCTCTACAACTACCTGGAAGAAAGTAGGAGGGATGTGGGGATCAGTCTTTTTGGCCACATAACAAGTAAGAGCATGAGAGGAAAGGGCCTCAAGTTGCACCGGGAGAAGTTTAATTAGATACTAGGAGAATTTCTTCCTGGAAAAGGGTTGTCTAGCATTGGAATAAGCTTCCCAGGGAAGTTTCCCTGGAAATGTTCAAAAAACCTGTGGATGTGATAACCTGGAGTCATGGTTTAGTGGTGAACATGGCAGAGCTGGATTAACATTTGGGCTTGATGAACTGAGATGTCTTTTCCAACCTCAATTATCTATGCTTCTATGATCAGTTTTACTTGATACTGCCAGTCATAACAAAATTAACCCACAAGAGACAAAAGCCACTTTACCACTGAGTCTTGCAGGTGTCCTTTCACAGGGGTCTCCAGACCTGGCTACAGGACTGAAGCTCTTTGACTATTTCAGTATGGATAATATTAATTTGATATTTAATTGTCACCCTGCTTTGGTCTCATATATATTTTTGTTGATAAACTTTTAACTTTTTGGAATATTATTTTCTTAAAAAACTATTTATGTTCATTTCCTGTAGGAAGCAAAGAAATTTGTCTTAGCATAAATGATATTCATGCTATAAAAATATAAATTATAAAGATAACATTTATTGTTAGTAGTGGTGCTAGTATTGTTATGGTTACAAGTTTATGTTTACTGCCTGATGTCAATGTAAGCTTTCTTTAATCTCCTGCAAATACTGAGTTCTGTTTTGTGTCTAGGGATGGTCATTGCTTTTCTTTTCAAGTTACTAATAAGGATCCCTGGCAATTAAAGTGTCCTCTTAATTTTCTCACTGATCCAGGCTGTTGCACTTGACATCCTGTTTTCTTAGTCCTTGTTTTTCAAGTCCCGAGCTGTCTTGTAGAAATTGTGACAAATTTTCTGCTAATTGGGAGATATTTAGATAAGGTAGGATATGTGTACATTAGCTGAATTCACATTCTGACAATAATTTTTCTGTGTAAGAGAAATGTTGCCTACCTTCTCTTCAAAAAGAAATGCAGTACCTCTCTTTCACTAAAACTGTCATTAAACATTCACCAGACACTGATTTCAAGGGTGGCTTTGTAATATGTTGCTCCCTCCAAAAGCAAAGCAGCTGTGATTTTAGAAAAATTAAAAATTTTCATATTGCTAAAATCTTCCATATGTACAGAAATGAGAGAAATGCTCTTCCTCATAATTTAACCCTATACAACAGAAACAACAACAACAAACTAAACCAAACCAAAACAAAAAAGAACAAAACCATAACCAAAACAAAAAAAAACCCCAAACAACAACAACAAAAACTCAAACAACAACAACAAAAACAAAAACAAACAAACAAACCCAAAAAACCCCCCAAAACCCCCCAAGGCAGCTAGGACACTACAACCCAAATATATTAAAAAATTAAGAACAAGGTTATAACAAAATCCCCCTCTGCTCCCCCTCCCAAAAAAAAACCCCTAAAAACAAGAAAACTTTTTAGTGAAAGAATACAGATGTGATTCCAACAATGTGCTATCTAAATGTTTTGTGGAAGAAAAGCGTAGGCTTTAAAGCCAATATAGTACCCATGAATCTTACAGACAAGCAAGGTAAGAATAGGCAAAACTAGCTGGGTCCTTCCTGTGCCACTTTCCAAACAACTGAAGCCACTAAAGGTCCTCCCTTCATCCTATGAAAGGTTACAAAGCTTTCCTTTGAAAGACAATGTAGGGAGATCTCTGCGCTACACATCCCGTTCTGACTTCGTAAAAGAATTAAAGTAACTCCTACGCTCTTGGTATTACTTCAAAAAGGGATGTATGCTACTTTTTGTATTTATCTAACAGAAGCTGAGCACTATTTCCTTGCCTATTGTATTATTATGGATGTTTGATACAACAAAAGCAATGTCATCTCACAAAGAAGAATTTTTGAAATGAGTCTGACAGATCACAAGGTTTGGTAAATTAGCGCAGCTGTAATGACTTCACAGGAGGAATAGAAATGTGAAACTGCTGAGTATCTTTGCCTTTATCTCTGTGGTATGTGCTTTTGCTGCCATTTCCTTCAGCAAAAGACTCAAAGGTATCAGTACAGATTCTGTAAGATCCAAGAAAACAAATGTTTGCTCCAAGCAACTAATGAATTATACATTGAAAAAAGTAATGTAAGAACTAACCAAACTGATGCAGTTTGGAAAGAGGCAGAGAGGAGTACATTTTGGTTTTTCTCTTAAAAGTCCACTTGACTAACTTAAATCAATGCCTGAAGAACTTCTGAACAGGCCAGATGCAGTGACACTAGCACTGAACATGAGACCTATTTTAACTTTAATTATTGCCGTACTCCTGGTTTAGATACAGGCGACTGATATATTGACAGATATTTAAGTTGACAAGTGTTCAGTATTCCTGGAATATTTTAAGATTACTTTATTCATTGGAAAAATATCTTCATTACTTAACAAGACATCCATGTTAATGGGAGCATTGTTATTACACAGGAATTTTTTGCCTACAAGAATAATAAATTACACTATAGAGAAGCAGACATTTCTTAAAGTTTTGCCCACTATAGAGAAGCAGACATTTCTTAAAGCTTTGCCATCCAAGTCAAGATTCAATGTGCTGATAGGTAAAGGACTTTCAGGAGGTATCCAAGACAGAATCAAAGAATTAAAGAGTAGTTTGGGTTGGAAGGAAGTTATAAGGTTATTGAATCCAACCAAGAACCTAGCACTGCTAAGTCCACCACTAAGCCATGTGCCTACTGCCAGATCTGTATCTGGCACTACAGATACTTTCAAGGATGATGACTCAACCACTTTCCTGGGCATCCTATTCCAGTGCTAGCCAACCTTTTCCAAGAAGAAAATTTCCTAATATCCAATCTAAATTTCCACTGGCACATCTTGAGGCCACTCATCACTTCTTACTTGGGAAAACAGACCAACCCCCACCTCCCTGCAACCTCCTTTCAGATTGTTGCAGAGAGTGATAAGGTCTCACCTGTGCCTCCTCTTCCCCAGGCTAAAGAATGTCAGTTCCCTCAGCTGATCCTTGTTTACCTGAGCACAAGTTGGCTCATGTTCAGTTGCTGTCAACCAGCAGACCCAGGTCCTTTTCCTATGAGTAACTTTCCAGCCACTTTTCCTGAAGCCAGTAACTCTGCTTTGGGTTGTTGTGACCTATGTGCAGAACATTGCACCTGGCCTTGTTGAAACCCATACAATTTGCCTTAGCCCATAAATCCACACTCCTGCCCAGCTTAGTGTCATCTGCAAACTGACTGAGGGTGTACTCAGTCCCCTCATGTAATTCATTGATAAGGATATTAAACAGAACTGGCCCCAGTATTGACCCCTGGGAACACCATTAGTTATGGACCACCAGCTGAGCTTAACTCCAGTCACCACCACTCTCTGAGCTTGGATATCCAGCCAGTTTTACCCTGGTGAACAGTGCCCCTGGGGAACAGTGTACCTGTCAAAGCCATGAGCTGCCAGTTTCTCCAGGAGAATGCTGTACCTGCTGTATTCATTGCCTTTTTTTCAGATAACATGCTTATAAACATTTTCATTTAATAAAAAAATAGTTTTTTCAGCCTAGTCCATATGAAACTTTTGTACCATGATACTAGTATGTCGTTGCTTTTCCTTGTCTGAGGTAGTTTCAGCAGTAGAATCTTGTGTAAACGCAGGAGAAATGCCTTAGTTTTCCTTCCAGGAATAAGCTGTACTGATATATCTTTTATATCTAGCCACAGCAGTAAAGTATACTTGGCTATAAGAACCCATACATCTTCTGTGTGTACTAAGCCTAAGAATTAAACCTGCTGTGTAGATAATTCTTGGAACAACAATATTTGTACCAAAACAAAACAGCCTATGAAGCCTGTCAGGATTAATGCTTTAGACATGCCTGAGCAAAATCACTCTTCTTTGTAAGTATGTGTTTGCAGACCAGTGGATAGAAGAGCTCTGTTTTTCCAAATTGAATCTGAGCTTTCTGCCTTGGCTAGAGTGGGTTGTCAGTATGCAGTGTGATCTCTCCATGTCTAGAAACGGCAGAAATATATTTAAAATGTAAATTTTTGTGAATTTTTCTCCCAAAGATTCAAAATTTGAAAATATTTAAGAGGAGGAGTTACAGAATTTCTTAAAGGAATGAATGTGACCAATCATTATGGCGACCATGATGTTAAGTGATGTAAGACAGTGCAGCCAGCTCTTCCAGTCAGCCCAGTGAGACTCTCCTGCTTGGCCATTGGAGCCCTGCCTGGGGCCTGGGGATGCAAGGCCCATGTCCAGGTTCAGGAATGTGGCTGACCTGTTTGCAGGCTCAGCCAGTAGCACAGCTTAGCACATGTCCCAGAGACTCACAACCAGGGCACCCACTCGGACCGACACAGACAAGGCTTTGCCTTCAGCAGCACCTACCTACAGGACTCCCAGGGACTACAGGCACAGGCAGCCCACTCCCCTCTTCCTCTGGGAAGGCAGAAGATTGCTGGTGCAGACACATGCACAACACTCTCCCGGTTCTCAAGTACACACACACTCCTGGATCCCTTCCGTACCTACTTCTGTTTGCCCAACACCCCTTCCCATATTCCAGGTTCTCTTATCTGATTCATGGGTCCCCAACTCAGCAGCTAGTGAACACGTGATGCTTGCTGGCAAACCCAAAGAATTCCCATACTTGCCCCTCATGCACCCCACATTTGTAAGTTCCCCCTGAGCAGGCCCGTCAGGTTTTTGTTCTAATATGTTACTGTTTATGGCTTCCTCTTTGTCTTCTAAAGTCCTGTTGCATTGGAAAAGGTCCTTGACCAGATATACTTAGAAGAGTTAACACTCTCCTACCACATATTCTTACATTTGGCCAGTACAGTAAATTTTTCTTCATCATCAAAACATTATTTGATTTTTCCAGATCAGGTTTTATTTTTTAAATTTAAATCAGTTTCTGATTGGGTAAATAAAAGCAAGAACAAATCCAAAATTTTACAAGAAATATCATATTTCAAGACATACTATTATAGTGGTACTATAGTATTATAATAGCATAAAAATATGTCCATAGATATTTGTGGGTTTTTTTTCCCCTGCAGAACATAGGTAAAATTTTCTAATGTTTACTTTACTTAAAATTATGTAGTAGATTATATATATGTATAACTTTTTATTTCTGTCTTTTTTTAACCATTAGGAAATCCTGAAAAAATTTCAGAAGCAAGTGTGTATGTCCAAGTTCTCGATGTTAATGATAATGCACCAGAATTTCCTAAAAATTATGAAACATTTGTTTGTGAAAATGCAGTTTCTGGACAGGTGAGCATGAAGTAGTTAGCCACCATTTTTCTCACTATAATGAAGATTTGGTCTGAGACATTTAGCTTTGATTGTTTCAGTTCTCTGAGTACAGACTGTGGTTTTTCTATTTCCAAAACGATTTTTTCTGATATATGCATAGCATGAAATTTAAATTTCAGTACATTGACATGTATTTTTCCCCCTTTAAAACAAAATATGTATGCCTTGTTTGTTTTTAAAAACAAGTAATAAAGTACAGACATAAACTTCTAAAAAATATAGGGCAGAAATTTGTTTAATTTTAAAGTTACAGAAAAATCCTATGAAAACTGAATTTCAGCTACAGCATAAGAACCAGGCTTAGACCAATTTCAAACCAGATTCATTGTGTCTTTCAGTTAGAAATCATTAATTGTGAACTGAATTCAGACCCTGAATAATTCAGTGCAAGTCTGAAAATGTTGAAGACACAGCCCCCACAACACCTTTCCTAGCTGGCAGCTTAAGCTACTGTTATACTAAACATTCTTCCCCGGAGGTTATTTTCCATTTCCTATGTGATACTCAGGTGGATGGAGTGAAATCAGTTAGCTGCCCCAATTCCCAAGTACACTGTTGTCTTTCCATTTTCGTCCTGTAAAAATAAACCCCAGGATATAAACCCCAGGAGTTAATTTC
>VZTR01004714.1:114908-134335 GCA_013400775.1 Chaetops frenatus | reverse complement strand
GACAGTCCTTTCTGTTGTCTATCAGCTCAGCTTCATCCAGAGGAGAAATATCTTTTCCTTTTAGAAGTGGATGAGATAAGGACATGGGGTCCTAACTCATCCTCCTTCTAATCCTACCATACATTCCCACAGAGGAGGAGGATAGATAGGGTGGTAAAGAGAGGTGTCACAATGCTAGTAATAAAGTTGAACTAGGAACACAGGACGATTTGAACATCACATAAAGAAAAAAAATCTCAAACAGGCTAAAAGAGGACGGAGGAGAAAACTCAAACATTCAAGAACTGTAAGGAAAATTAGTTTTGCAGTGGCACAAAGAAACTAGTATGTGGTTTTTCTGCTCCTTGCTATGAGACACAGATATCATACTGAGAATAAAAGAGGGAGAAATATGGGCAATAGGGTTTGTTGCTCTTACTAAGCCTAAGAAACTGACAGTGGGAAGAAATGCTTGTTAATGGAAACCTTCCAACAGTGGCAGATATAAATCCACTCTACAAGATGATACCTTACCTCATGTTCCTGTAAAATGAAACCCAGTATAACGCACAGGACCTTTTCCATATTTCTGGATCTTTAGTGTCAAATTAGATTGCATATTTTTAATTGATGAACAAAAAGAAGTAGAAGAGGAAAGTAGGGGAAAAAAAAGAGGGAGGCAGGTATAAGTCATGTAAAGCTAAAAAAAAAATTGAAATAGCATGCAGTAGCATAGATAAAAGAAAAGAAATAGGAAAGAGAAAGATTAACATAAATCTAAAAACTAATTTCAAGACAAGCAGAATTATAGAAAAATTACAAACCTGCACAAGGAAAGAGGGAGAAGCTAGAAACTAAAATTAAAAAGCAGTAATCCTGATCTCTTTTTGGCAAACATTCAGAGAAAAAACGCATGCAAGTGGGAAAATAGGATATGGCATGCAAACAATAGTAAGATATTATTATTCTTTTTATCTACTTCATCAATATTGTAGTATATTTATTTTCAATACAGATCTTGGGAAAGGTTAACACTCTGCAATTATTTATTTTTTTACAGGGAATAAAACCGGTTTTTATTTTGAACAGTTACAGTCTCACAGAGTCATATTTGGCTGAGTCTGAATAAAGGAAGAGTGCTATGAAAGGCTCACACTTACAAATAATGTCCTTTTCCACAAAAGAAGCTCCTAAACAATTCTATAAAAAGTAACAGACTATATTTTACACAGGAATGTAATAACATATGTGACAAAAATGTCAAGACCCAATCAGTTGTGATTTTTATTTTTAGTGATTTCTTCACTATGAAAACTCAAATCTGAATTATACTCACTGAAATATATAGATGCAGAACAAATATGCAGAATCAAAGTGAAATGATAGAGGATATAAATGCACCTACCTGTGACACTGTGTCTGTCTTAGGTTTCTCCAGAGAAGCTATTTCTACATTTCTAAACTGGTTAATGCAGGAGCATGATGAGAGCTACCTAGAGAAAATTTATCAATATTCTTTTCTTACATCTGCATTGCAGCAAATTATTTCTGGTTTAACCTATGCCACTCTACATAGAGGTTTTCTAATACTTAAATATGTTATGCTCCGAGGAAGGGTAAGGTATTCACCTCAAGCTGTGATTGAGAAAACCAGTTTGAACCTGGTAACTCCTTTTGATATGACCAAGAAACACATGTTCTGGCTTGCACAGTTCCTTTCTTCATCCTCCACTGTTCTTGGCCAGGATAGAGTTAAGTTTATTCACAGTAGCTTGTAAAGGGCTATGTTTTGGATTTGTGCTGAAAATGGCATTGGTAACACACTGATACTCTAGCTAAGGCTGAGCAGACCTTACACAGTGTCAAGGCCTTTTCTATGACTCACCCCCTCACCAGTGAGTGGGCTGAGGGTGCAGAAGGAGTTGTGAGGGGACACAGCCAGGACAGCTGACCCCAGCTGACCAAATGGACAGCCCACATCCTGTGGCATCATGCTCAGCAGTCACACTGGGGAGGAGGTGGTCAGCAGGTCGCTCTGCTCGAGGATTGGAAGGATATAAGTCACTTGATGGTGGTGAGCAAAGGTTTTCATTGCCATCACTTGTCTTTATTGGGTCTTATCCTTCTCAATTTTTTTTCTTTTTTCCTTACAGTTTTACATTATTTTTATTATAATTGTAGTATTACTACAATTTCTTTTTCATTATTAAACTGTCTTTAGTGATTTTTCTGACTTACAGCCACCAGGCCTACTTCACTAAGGGATGACTGACTAACAGAAAGACTTGTTAAACGTGGTTGTAGTTGCATCAGACAGCAGCAACACAAAGAGCTGACAGTTCTTATCCTATATTCAGCAGAGCACCCCATCTGCAAGGACGGTGGGGGCTACCAACACTGCAACTGACTGTAGCTCCAGTGGCTGAGACAGAACTCATCTGAGTTTTCCACACAGGAAGCTGCCTTTGAAGTGACCCCCTAGAAATGTCCCCCTAGGAAGGTTAGATTGAATTGAAATGCTGTTTTAGCTCCCACCTTGCCTGAGGAGGCCGTACTGCTCAGCCACAGAGCATTACCATGTCTGCCTTTGATCCCTTTTGCACACCACTTTCCCTACATGATGTGCTCCTCTGCTGCACTCATTGACATGGTTCTTACAGAATATTAGGTATTACACTGACCTTTCATGTGTTTTTGTAAACTTCTATGGCCAGAAAAATCCCCTTCTGCCTGTACTGTGTGGTGGAACCTGTGTGACAACTGCATAACATTGCAACTGAACAAAGTGCCAAATGCCTCAGGTATTTGGCATAGAATAACACTGCCAACTACTAATAAAGCCAAGAGATCTCTTTACATGCCAGACACACACAAAAATAATAACAAACAGTGACATCCTTAAGTCTATTTAATATTTTTTAGAAATTTAAAAATGCATTATGAATTATGATGCAGTAAAGTTTACTGTCCATCTTGAACCTACAAATCAAGCAATATCTGTCAGAAACCCTTCATAGTATCCACAACTAGTACAGGTTATTTCACAAAATATTAGAAGCAGTTTAAACAAATGATATTCCAAAAAAAAATCATATTTCCTATATGGCAATTAAATGAAAGTAATTAAACCATGCGAATATTTTTTCTTGTTTTTCAAAAAAGTCAAAACTGATGATATTTGGTTATCTACTGACCAAAATTAAAAACAAACAAGAAGAAAAGCCAGTTTTGGCCTGACTCCTTAAAGTTTTCTCAGGTGGTGGAAGAAAAGTCTCCTAAACATCTCATTCAATATCCAGCTTTGTTTAAAGATAGATATCAATGACTAGATTTTGATCTATCAATGACTAGAATTTGACTACAATTATTGACGACATAGTTAAGATCGTATTCTGAGTTTAGGGCAACCTGCAGAAGACAAACCATGTGCTTTTGCAGTGCACTGTTCTTCTTCCCCTTCCCTAAGTTACTCAGCATGATGCCCATGAGATGATCACAGCCTTCATTCTTAATAACTGATTTAAAATCATGCACTATTCGAATGAACCCTGAATATCTTCACTTATTTTACCACAGTAGCAGGTCTTTTGAGTTGTATTTCTCCTAAAATGTTAAATGTATGTGTGAGACAGAGCAGGAGTGGGAGAAGGGAGGTGGGCGGGGGAAGGAAAGAAGTATTGAAAAGTCCATTTAACCAAGGGAATAATGAGGTCACATGAAAATACAAGTGCTCTTAGGTATCCTTGTGTCTTCATACAACACTCAAAACAGTGTTTCTGAGCATATTTCAAAACAAAAACATAATAAAGAAGAAAACAACAACATAATAAAGAATCCACGACCTTGAAATACTGAGTTAACCCAACCACAGAAAAGTCAAATCAATTGAAAGCCTTGAGGTAACTTGCATCTCTAATATACTGTATGTGCAAGAAAACACTCTTTCTCTGGAGTTTGTTTCCCCTCTGGAATGATTCTGCTATTGTGATTTATTTATTTTTCCTAATATTTCTTTAGGCAATGATATCAGTGGTGTTTTTTTTTTTTTTTTTTTCAGATAAGTGAATTCATTTCAGATTTTACCCTCAGAGGACTTTGAGGAATCACATCAATACATCAAAAAAGGCTGCACTAAAAAGTCTGTTAAAAACAAACACAACAACAACAACAAAAACCACCACCACCAAAAACAAACAAACAAACAAACAAACAAACAAAAACAAAACAAACAAACAAAAAAAAATACCAACCAATTCCTGGACAGATTTCAGTTATGTAAATTAGAAAAGTCCAGTTTATATCAGTTGCATCTGCCAAGTTCTGTTTTCCTTCTGTTTTGTTTTTTTTCTTCTGTTAAGACCATTCTTTTTTCTGTTCAGCTATGAATTAATCCTAGTACATTTTCCCAAGATTTTGGTTTTTTGCCTTCTGTAATGTCTTATGGAGACAAAGTAGTAACATTGGAGGAAAAAATGGGAAATAGAAATACTTCAGCCACAAACCCAACACCTTTATATTTGTTTAACAATCGTACTTGAATCTCTACTGTTAGCAGGTAAGTAAGATGAACTGAAATTGTTTGAGGCCATCTCAGGATAAAAAAGAGAGCTCGGAATTTTTATGCTAACAAAAACTTTTAATGGTCTTCGTACCTGAGTTTTTCTTTACTGTCTTCAAGAGAGCCAAAACATGCATCTCTATGTCAGACAAGGATCTCCTGAATAATAAGTAGCCAGAATCCTCTTCAGCAGCTAGAGGGACTCATGAATGGTGTGGACACATCTATCTAATAAAGAGATTGCATCTTTAAATTTGTTTTTACTTTCTTTTAGAAACCTAATAACTATGTTCCCTAAACTAAGCTCAAACCTGAAAGGGTGTGTTGTTTTCATTTTCTGGTGTTTTAATTTTTTTTTTCTCCTCACAGGCTGTACTAAAGTATCAATCAACAATATTTTTTTCCCCATATACAAAACTGGGTACTCTCAATCAGTTAAGACTTGGTAGTTTTCTGAGAAAGGGTCTAAAATTGGTTGGATGGTTCGTTTCCATTTGTAAGAACTACATAAGGACAGCTATAACATCTGGGACAGGGTTTTTTGGAATCAATGGAAAAATCCAGTATTTTTCAGTTTTGTGTCATCCACTAAGATAGGTTGGACCACTAAGCAGACAGTCTCATAATTTCTATCCTCTTGTAAAATTTAAAATTTATTGAACCATTAGTTCCCTAATGTCCCTAATCTGGAAACAGGTATTTTGTGTCTCAATAAGTCTCTTTAATTTTAAGAAAAGGCTTAATCTAGATAAGGACAATTCTATTAAAAAAAGAGGACGTGCCTGATTTAAAGTTTGTCTTTACCTTCAATAGATTGAGATAAGAATGAGCAGGTTTTTATTCATATTTCATGGTATAAAAGTAATTTGTTATTATATTTGGTAATTGAATTCATAACCCAAATGTTTCTGCATTAAAATGTTCAGCAAATCACTTTGCTTTTGAGTTCTAATAATGCTTTTATAGATCAGATGTTCAGGAACAATGCTACAAAAACTTTGTGGTCTCTCTCTGAGCTCAGGCATTCTTCATGCTAGCTGACTTTCTGGACCTCAACCAGTGATCTGTAAAGTAAGTAATTTTCTTTTCAGCTTCTCTTCCAGATCTGATAAAAGTAAAAACAATGAAAACATGGCATCATAGACAACTGACACTAACTAACTAAAACAAACAAATAAATTGTAATTTTCATTTTCAGTCCAGATTTATTTTATATATTTCTCATCATATAGCTAAGAAATAAAGCGATAAAACAACCTTTGTTATCAGTGAACAGTGTTCTAAGCAAAAAGAAAGAGAACTAGATCATGTCAAGTGATCAAGCATGATAGCCTCAGAAATCAAGAAACACATAGAAAAACCTGTTAGGTGTGCTGTTTTCTCTACTACTTACAAACATACCTCCCTGAAGCACACTCAGAATTTTACAAGGGCCATTGCCATCCTGAGAAAGGAGGTTAACTTAAATCATGTCGTTGCCAAAGTATTTGCTCAGCAGTGAAAGAACTCCTTGAAGTTGTGTCTATTTTACAGTGTCCTGTGTTGGAGTATTATCCCTGTATGCTGCTCTGACTCCACACATCAAACAGTTACAAGGGCCACAGAGTGCAATAGCTTCTCCTCTGGACTGCAAAGTAGTGTTAGAGGAGTACAAGATGCCATCACAGAGAGGAGAGTTTTCTTGGCATCCTCCCTGCTGCTGAGACTCAAATCAAAGCCTCCCACAACTGTATGGGTGAGAAGGGTGAAATCCGAGACAGAAGTATTCACTCTGATTCTCAACTTACTTTCGTCTCCTTATAACCCACTATGGCTCTAAAAAGCTACCCACAAAGCTAACACTTGTGTCAAGATGTACAAAGAACTATTCCTGTCTTTTCCTTATCTCAGGCAGAGGAGTCTGGCTCGGGGTCAGGGGCTTCGTGTGCCAAAATATTCTTGGGTTGAGCAGCACTAAAGATTTTTGCTTCCAGAGGGAGGATAACGCACAACCAGCCAGCAGCAGACAGATTATGTTGCAGATTATTGATACAAACTGCTACAACTGAGACCAGAATATTTATGGTTAAAAATCCCATGGATTTATCTTGAGTGTCTAGGAGAAGAATCACACCAAAAAATGGGAAAAATAATTTTATTACACAGAAATTATTTTTTAAAAAATCAACTTGTTTTGAAACCTCATTTTCATGACTCTTGAAGTAGATATTATCCTGATAATATTTTCTGTATATGACGTGATTTAATATTGATTTAATTAACATGTGATTAGTGATGTTCTGTGCAATACTCCCAGACCTCATGATTTCATGTAAACGATATGTGGTATTTATAAGGGCTTTTTCTAATATTAACATTACTTAGGCTAACTGATCAAGGTTTCTGATAGGGTCAAATTTTTAGTAGTGGTCTGATAGGAAGTCTGAAAGTGGATCCTTAAAGTTTTCTTAATATGTCTTTGGTGTCAGGAACTTTGATCTAATTCTAACAATTCTCTGGAAATTTCACTCATAATTGTTGGAAAATTGAAAAACTCCATGCAAAGTAAAATTAACTTAAATTTTTTCTGTAGTTTTTAATTGTCTTGTCACAAAGACCATTAAGAATTGGAAATCCACAAAAAACTATGAGGCCAATGCCATTCCATATTTTCATTGGTATAGGATGATGAAATGTATTGATAGGACAAAGATGGAAAATATCAGTACAAGGAGCCTGATAAAATTGTATAGAAAGGCTTAAAAGACATTGATAAATGAACCATATTAAAAATTATGGGAAAAGATCTAATAGTCCAAAGTACAAGATCATGGAAGTTGGATAATAGTTAGGTTAGCTCCTATAAAATGAAAGAAAATAACAGATAGGAAAAAACTGACTTAATTATATTACTATTGAAGATGTAGTCAAGATGAAGGGGGTTTAGAAAAGGGAACACAGAGATGATTGAAGAGCCACAAAGATGACTCAAGGATTAGGATGTCTGCCATTTAAAGGAAAGGCTCAGAGAACTAAGTTTGATCAACCGTGAGAAAAGAAAGCTTAGAAGATATCTCATCATCATGGTCCAGCGTTTAAAGGGTGGCTACAAAGAAGATGGCTACAAAGTCCTTTTTTCAAGAAGTCCTATGGAAAAGACAAGGGGTACTGGGTACAAGTTACTCTTGCGAAAATTCGAGTTGGACTCAAGAGGAACATTGTTTACATTGAGAAAAATCAGCCACTGGAACAATCTCCCCAGGGAAATGGTGGATTCCCCAAGCTTGAATAATTTTAAGATTCATCTGAACAGGGCACAGGGACAGTTTGTCTACCTCATGCTTTTGCCAAGTAAGGTTGGACTGATGATCCTTCCAACCTCTTTTGATTCTATGATACAATGAATCAAATAAGACTGTGGAAAAGTAAGCACGCTCATACAACTATTAAAATTACTAACAGAGATAAAAGGATATTGGAAAAAACATCTACAGAAAAATGGTATGTGATGTTACATCAAGTAGGAAGGTAAACTCCTGGAATCCTTTCTAAATCTACTTTCTATGAGCCTAGCAATCCTGGTGAGATTTATTTAGAAATACCGTGCCCAAATTCTGTAACTGAAATTTAGAAAACTGCAATTTTAACCTCAGGGAAAAAAAAAAAAATCTTTTACTAAAGCTCTGAAATCACCTCTCATATGGAACACTTGTTCTATAGTAGGAACTAAAGTTTGGCAAAATATAAACCAAGAAAGGATTTTGTTTCTCTTTGCAACAAAACAAGAGGTGGAAAAACACCACAGACATATTTAACTGAAGTTAGATATTGATTTTTAAATATGACCTTTTAGCAACAGTCTGAGAAGTAGCAGGCAGCAAAGCAATGAGGTGGTGAAAGATTAAAAATGATGGTATACAAAATTTGAGAAATTTCTTAATGGAGGTTGGTACTTGAAAGGGAAGTATGGCACAATGATTGACAGAATCAAATTAATGGATGTGGAAAATCAAGAGATGCCTGGATGTTCACATGCTGAAATAGAGTCCTTTGAAGTTTGTTGAAAACTGTATTTCTAAGTAAACAGATGACAACATAATATCATATTTAGATTTTTATAATTTCTATGCTATAGGTAGGAACTGAGTTCTGTTTCTACAGTGAGGAAATTGAGCTCAGAGAACCTTTTCTCTTGAATGAACAGAACAAGTTTTTCAGCAGTGAAAAGGTTTAAAATTTCTCTTAATCCAGATGAGAAAAAGTAACTTCTACTTTGATGCAGCAATAATGTCTTGCCTGGTAGGGTAACAGGAAACATGAACTTTCATGTCCTCTGTTTTTTGCAGAGCACTTAATGCTCTGAAGTTCATTCAAGTTGTGCTTAGCAGCTGAGCAGATGACATTCATAATTAATCAATTCAAATATTTCATTTTTTAATATAGACTTTGGAAATTGTTAGTATAATACAGCAGCACTTCCTTTGTAAATACTTCCTCACAACATTTTCAAGACAACGAGGTCTTGACCATTTTTTTGGGTTTATTTTATTTATATGTATCTGTTACTGTCTTCTGATAGAATGACTGTCCTTGTCAAACCTGTTTGCTGGTTTTTGTCAATTAATTTTATCTGTAAGAAGAGCATTAAAAAGACTTGCACATTTTGGAGCAAATTCTGGAACAATTCTGATTTCAGGTACTAAGCTGAAAAAATACAAACTATAAAAGATACGCCGATTCACAGCTCCTTATAGTGCCACGCAGATTTTACTGTGCTTTTCTTAAAGATAAGAAAGTTTCTGTGTATAGTCATATGTAGCAATGCATGCATAGCCCAAGATGCTACTGCATCTCAAAAGAAGGGTATGTTCAATAATCATGGAGATGCTCATTTTGCATAATATGAAACAGATTCATTGGGACTGACTGTGAAAGCCATAAATGTTGGGTTCTGAAAGGCTTGTAAAATACTAGAAATTTAATATGCTAGAAAGTAATGGGGGGAGGGCTTAAAAAAATTAGAAAATAAAGCAGAACATTCAGAATAGAAAATAACAAAGCAAAGAAATACAGAAGAAGTATGGGAAAAGGGCATTAGGCAAAGAGAGAGCTGTGACAAAAATTTCTATATACCACATGCAAGTGAGATTCTAATTACATCTCGGAGATCTAAGCTCTAAATATCCATACACTGCACTATATAGTTTACACTGTTCACCAACTTCTCTTTTGCTAATTTCTTAGTCTTTGTTGAATCCTTTGGCATTTTAACTTGATCATTCAAGTTCCAAATATGCTTTCCTATTTCTGAAATTTGAAGCACTTTGGGAAAAAAAATCACATACACACACACACAAAAAAAGAATAAATGTTATGCAGTCTTTTTCATTATACTAAAAGACAGGTTTTCTAAACCACTTCAGATTGCAAGATCATTTCAAGGTACAATACATCTTCATCTGTCACAAATTGGCATAGCCATTATGGAAGCAAAGGAGATATGATTTGTAATGATGAAAATTTGCCCCTATGAAGTTCACAGATTCTATTTCTGTCTAAATAATATTTGAAAAAATAAAAACCGATATTATTTTGGGCACCAAATGACCTTAGTATACACTTTAAATTGCCTTTGTACCTTTCTATCCTCTTGTACCTACTCTTCCTTTTTCTTCTATAGATATGTTGCCATATAAGCCCATTCAAAGAAAAAAATATTTTGAAGAGTGGCCATTAATATATAGGTATGCTGGATTGACCTTGGCTGGCTACCAGGCACTCTCCTGATCCTTGATGGGAAAGGGAGAAAAAATAAGACAAAAACTCTCATGAGTCAAAATAAATATAGGGGGATCATTTACCAATTAGCATTATCACAGACAAAACAGAATCTACTTCAGGAAAATTTATTTAATTTTTTGCTAATTAAAATATCTTTAGATGGTGAGAAAAAAACCAGACTACCACCCACCCTTCCTCCCAGGCCTGACTGAACTCCTTCATTCTTAACTTCTCTTCCTCACTGCCAAGTAGAGCAGGGTAATGGTGAATGGGAGCTGTGGTCAGTTCCTAACAGTCCTTCTGTGCTGCTCCTTCCACCTCACACTTTCACTCTCCTCCATCACGGATCCACCCCATGGGATACAGACATGGACTCTCCACAGACTGTAGCTCCCTTCAGAAAATACCTACCCACGCCATGGCTTGCAGGGTGGATATCTGCTCTGGAGTAGTCTCCATTAACTGCAGGGGAACCTCTGTCCTCTGCTCTGGCACCTGGAGCATGCCATCCCTCTGTTTCTCTCACCTTGCTGCCTGTAGGGCTATTTCTCAGCCTTTTCTCTCACACTCACTCATCTCCCACAGCTACTGTGCAGCGTTTTGCCCTTTCTTAAGCGTGCTTGGCTGAGGGACTGAGCTGTTCCCTGTGCTGGAACCAGCTGTATCCAGCACAGGACAGGCCCTCCTCTGCAACCCTCTCATCTCCAAGGCATTGCCACCTACACCCAATACATCAGGTAGAATGTGTGGAAAGGTACAGCAAAAATACTGATGCCAGGATGCTCCCTTGGCCTACTTCTTTGACACAGATATTCTTTATCTCTCATGAGTACCATTCACTTCTGTCTCATGTAGAGGGAAGTTTATGAATTTAATTTTTTACCAGATTGTTGTTTCTTTAGCTGATAACAAGAAACTGAAGATCAGTTAAAAGCCTTATGTTTTAAGCATCACATTTCTTGGCAGAGCAACTGGGATACTGTAAAACTGAAAATATTCCAATATTTAGGAAGTAGGGCTGCTGCAATTATATTCAGAGAAGTGCCAGTAAATTAGTGTAATTAGCTCTGAGAAAGTTCTCTGACCTATTTCAGACCATCTATTCATCTCCATTCAAACTTTTTTGGAAGAGTCATCATGAATTTTACTTGTTAGTATGAGTGAGCAAGAGAACAGTATCTTGTGTTAATTAAAATAAAATCAAAGAAGGACTTGGCAGATAGGAAAATCTAGGATAGACTTATGTTTCTCTAACTTGCATGCATAAATTGCTTCTGGGAACTGCTTTATTTACTCTAAGACACTACCACTGAAAAAATCAAGTGTCACAGTTTTGGGGCTTTTTGTTTGGTTTGGGTATTTTACCTTCTCATAAGAGAAGTATACATTTCAAATGTACAATCCATGCAATTATCATGCCTTCAGACTTTCCCCAGTGCTGAGGTGGCTAAAATATACTAAACAACAAGCAGGACATTCTTCATCTTCTGCCATACTTTTCCTGTCAGGCAGAGAAAGAAGGGGGAAAAAAAAGAAAGGATTAAAAAAAAGAAAAATTGGTATTTGTTAGGAAGATCACATTTAGTTCAGTATGCATGTACTAGTGGTGAACCATGATCCATAGCTTGCAGTAAAGGCCAGAGTAGGGCATCTAGCTTATAGGAGAAAAAAATTGCAACACAATGTTGGGATTCAGCATGGGCTTAGACACCACCAACAAAAACTGAACTTTGAGGTTCAACCACTGTGCTGCACAGTCCAGCAGCAGCACTCTTAAATTTAGCTTTTTCTCATTAAATACTTAAATGCTGCCATGGTCAGTCAATGATAAAGGCATTCCTTCATCAGGAAATGTAGCTATAGGACAAGGAGGAATGGTTTCAAACTGAAAGAGGACAAATTTACATTACATATACAGAAGAAATTCTTTACTGTGAGGGTGGTGAGGCAGTGGAACAGGCTGTCCAGAGAGGCTAGGGAAATCTGGCAAGATTGGATGGCACTTTGTGCAACCTGGTCTAGTGAGAGGTATGGCAGGAGGGTTGGAGCTAGATGATTTTTAAGGTCCCTTCCAACCCAAATCATTCTGTGATTCCATGATTGTATAGAAACCACATGAGTTATGAGGCACAGTATGTTGAAGACTAATCTTCAGCCTGCTAAATATTTGGCAAAGTAGGTGTTTTTGAAAACTAAAAATGAGAATATCAAGGTCTCATGAATCTAAAAAGTAGTTAGCATCCAAAAATGACAAGGAAGAAGAAAGATATTATACATAGACGATATGGTAATAACATAGCAATGCAATCTCTGTTCTGGAAAAAGAATAGTGAAAAAGCAGTCTCTCATGGAAATAAAATGGTTTCATATCAGAGGTTCAACATTTTGCCTTAAAAATTGCCTTCCACAAAGAAGAATTACCCTTCTTTGAAGCTTTCTTATCAAAGTGCAGGTTTTCATTAAAAAAAAAAAAAACCTATTAAATTACCAACTTGCACAATTTCAAAATAGAAAAAAAAACAAACAAAAAACCCTCAAAAAACCCACAAACAAAGAAACCCAAAAAACCCCCAAAAAACCCCCAAAAAACCAAAACCAAACCAAAACAAGCCAAAACAAAAACAACAACAACAAAAACCACACAAAACAAAACAGAAAAACAAAACCACAGGAGCACGTTGTCCTACTGGGAAGCAGCTGCACTAGACTTTGTAGCTTCTGTTACTGAATGTGAATATAGGAAGCTATGGGGTGTCTGTCATTACTGCCTCAGCTACTTGTAGAATTTCACATTATGTAAACATCTATATGAAGAGAGAACCTTGTGGTTATGTTTGTAGCATGCATCACGTTTCATTTCTTCAACAAGGGAATGTATTACCTTACAGTGGACATAATAATACTGTTCATATCACCTCATAATGCATCACGCAGTAAAACCTTCCTATTATGTCAGTTGGTGATTCACCCATCTTATGTTAGAGATACCAGCAGCTGGTGCTCTCAATGAGCTTTTTCTAAACTGTTTTGAAATTTCAAAAATGTAGTTGAACAAAGATAAGGAGAAAATTTTAATTCATATATGAACTAGAAAATGTTGTCCATCATCACATTTGAAGGCTGACAAAGTGCTTCTTGAAGCTAGTCTGCAGGGTTTAGTATTTTAAATTCATATTGTAAGTCTTAAAATATTTTCTTTGACGAGGTGTTTTTTGGGATTCTTTGGTGTGGTTTTTTGTTTGTTTGTTTGTTTGTTGGGGTTTTTGTTGTTGTTGTTGTTTGGTGGGGTTTTTTTCTGATAGCCTGCATCAATTTGAGTTATCATAAGACATGTAAAATTACCTAATTTTATTTGCTTCATAGAAGAACACTGAAATATAAGGAAAGCCTTCAAAACTTGCTCTGATTTTTGTTGCAGTCATGGATACAACTCATTGGGGGGAGGGGGGGGGGCGGGTCAATAGGCCTTGGCCCATATAACATAAACAGTATGCATCCTCTTAAAGCATTCACAGGGTACCTGATAGCACCACAGTAGTGTGTCCTAAACTATCAGAATATCAGTAATTTGTAGTAAAGGCAGGCCATTGACTAGAGGGATGGAACACCTCTCCTATGAGAAAAGGCTAAGAGAATTCAATTTCTTCAGCCTGGAGAAGAAAAGGTATTGGGGTGACCTAATTGTGCCCTTCCAGTACCTGAAGGGAGCCCACAAGAAAGACGGAGAGGGATTTTTTTACAAGGGCGAGTAGTGACCAGACAAGAGGAAAGGGCTTCAAACAGAAAGAGAGTAGGTTTAGATTAGATGTCAGGAAGAAAGTCTTTACTGTGAGGGTGGTAAGTCACTGGAATAGGTTGCCTACCAAATTGTGGATGCCCCATCCCTGGGCCAGGGCCAGGGTGGGTGGAGCTCTGGGCCATATGGTCTAGTGAAAGATGTCCCTGCCCATGTCAGGCAGGTTGAACTAGGTGATCTCTAAGGTCCCTTCCAACCCAAGCCATTCCATGATTCTATGATTCTATAATTCTAAAGTTCCACCACTGTCACAGGTGGATTACTTTAGGAGAACATTACATTAAATTACTTTACAAGGTCGTATCTACTTATATTGCAGTGTACTTCAAACTATTCTGTGCAGACCTATTGATACAGCTGATAATGTGACAGAATTGGGAACAGCTCAGAGTGTCCATCTACTACTATTTCTATGGTAATACAGAAAAAGTAAATTTACTTATTGGATGTTTTGACAGATTAGGTTTTTTTCTTTATGTTTAAATAAAAAAATAAATAAAATACCTTTTACTGATCATGAAAATGTCAGCCCTGTCTCACTGCTGGCTATAAGCCAGTATGATTTCTGTTAGTCGTTTCTAAGTATCAACCCCATGAATTTCTGTGGTTAGCAACACATAATTAAATACAATTCTTCCTAGTGATGGTACTTGCTCTTTACAGCTGTCAACTTGTTTTCCAACATCCACTATGCATTAGTCGATATGTAACCATGACACCAATTAAACAGAAAAACATACAAAAGCTAGACTGATCTCCTGAGTTTACAGTCTCTGTGTTCTGGTAGATTCTTGTAGGCTATAAGATAGCAATATTTTCTGTAAATTTCCTGTGGAAGTAATTTTGGCATTGCTTTGAAAGCTGTTATCTATACTAGATAAAATGCTTATTAGCACTTCCTAAAAATACTTTGTATTTAACTGTTGTTGTTATATAGTATTCAGAACTATTCTTTCCTTACTTTAAATGTAAACTCTTTGGAATGAAAGGTTATATTTTTAAGAATCTTATTTTTTTTTTTAGTTTTCTAGAATAAAAGCCAAAATATCTTCCTTACTTCATCGAATAATTAAAGCTTAATGTATCATGTCACCATGCACTGTTGAAAGTTAACTTTGATCTTAAATAATTTGGGGAAAAAAAGATGTTACCTTTGACTCTCCTTTATAATGAGAGTTGTGTATTTTACCTAGAGTACTATATAGTATACTGGCAATTATTCTTTTGCTTACACAGAAAGAATGTCAGTAATAGACAGGAGAGCTTCAAATTCTTATTGTTTTTTTATAAAATGTACATACTAGCCAGTTTTTCAGCTGATGTACATCACTGCCTTCATGCAACCCATGCAGTTTCTGTCAGTAGTATCACCCATACTACTTTTCCTACCCTTTCCTTGTTTTATCCCTGTACAGTGTATGTGTTATTATGAATGAAGTGCAGACCCTGACAGAGAACCTGGTACAGCAGATGAGACAAAAAAAGAGGAATACAAATTGATTATGGTGTGTTTTGGACCAGCACTACAACAACTTTCCCTTCAAACCTCATTAGGCATTTTCCTTTCTTCAGTCTGTTCTGCCTGCCTCTCTCCTGACAGTAGAAAATGTCACACTCCCAAAGATGTGCAGACATTTTAAACCTTTCTGTCATATGCCTTCAACCCAGCACATTGTTTTCTTCAGATAAGTACGCTTTTCTTCCACTAATGACGGACTGTACTCACATCTGCTGTAACACAATTTTGGGCCACAAGGCTTTCTTTAAATCTAATGTGCCTAACTTACAGACAGAGCCAGGAAATGCATTATATGTAACACACTGAATTTGAATGCCAATTCCTTCACAAAATCTTATTTTTGGTGCTCAGCATTACATTTATCAGTGTCTGTGTTTAATATCATAATAAATAAAAATAATATATTAAAATCATATTGTTAAAGAATTGCCTTTACTTCTGGGAACTCTTCTATCTCTATTTAGGTTAAAAAATTTAAAAAGGGGAAAAAGAAAAGAATAGTCTTATTTTTGTCACACCACTGTGTGTGTATATATAGAAATATTTTTTTCCCTTGTAATTTCCTAGGGCTCACCAGGTTTCATTTTCATAATTATGTATTTTCATAAGGTACATAATTTCAGAAATTTACTTAATCTAATGACTTCTGGAAGTTCTTTCCAAAGGATAGTACAAGAGGAAGAAAAGCATCCAAGAGGGTATATTTGGCTGTTGCCTATATATGATGCACTACTCTGTTACGAGTTTAAGTGCAAGGTAACTGAGAACTTGCCCAGATTTTAAAAAAGTGTCCAAGAAAGGTAGAGAATGTACAGCTACTTAGAGCTAATTGTCTATGTGGATTGTTTTAGCACGAAAAGTAAGCGTATTTTTAAATCTAACTGAGTTTGAAGTGATTTATTCAATATTTGCTTGGTATTTCCACATTGGAAATGAGCCCCTATTAGCAATAACACATTAATTTAGCTGTTCGGGCAAATTCTCTGAGGATATGTGAAATTAGGAGTTTAAATTATGTAAGAGTTTCTTGCAAATTGAGGTCATGTACCCTATAAACAATGGGGAGTAAGTTTCTTCCTTCAAATAATTGTCTTAGATTTCTACAGCTTTCCTCCTCTTTCCTTTGCCACCATAGCACTGTCTATATCCTTTATATGCATTCAATCTGCCCTCATATATACATGTATGCATATATGTCCATGTGTGTGGAAATACATATATTTGGCCCTGTGTGCATTTCTACTGAGTTTTGACAGTTTAGCTGCAACCGTATGTGCTTAAATGAAGATGTATTTAAACTGATGTATCCACCGTGGTGTCAGCCAGGAAACTCCAGGGACACTTTCTCTGGGAGAGGTCACCTTCTATCTCAATCTCATGACAGCTGTTACTCCAGCTTCTTCTTCAGTACATCAGATTTTTTATCTTGAAGCTCTAGGGACATTTTTTTAAGGCAGTCACTTCTTTCTCCCCCACCCGTCCCTCTCAGTCTTCTCCTATATATTTTATTTTATTTTTATTTTATTTTATTGAGACGATGATAAATCTTATTCCAGATTCCTGTATCAAGACACCTTTTGCAGTGTTAGCCAGCAGCAATGACATTTTTCTGTCCAACAGGAGGTGTTCTAATGATACACAGCAGTACCACTAGTCAGAGCCTAAGTGGCAGCCAAAGTAGCATCAGCCCAGTCACTTCAAATTAAGTTTGGATGATGAATCTTAGAACTGCAGAGCTTATGAGGCTGAGACACATAGTTTATGTGATTACTTCTCTTTTATGTTTTTTTTCCATTTTTCTACTACATTTGACTTTTTAAATCAAACCATGACATACATGGTTAACTTAAGGCTTCTAGACGGCAAGATGGAATTTAACTGAGATAGAGAAAAGATACAAAAAACTTGGGAAAATTTAACTTCCAAGCCTGAATGGGTAGCTGGTGGCTGAAACTGTTGTAAATGAAGATTCAGATACAGGAGATATTCAGGGTTTCATTGTTGCCCAGAAAACCACTTTTTTTACCTAAAGTTCACTATTCTGGGAAAGAAACATGGGAAAAATGAGGTTAATATCTTGTTCTTAAGGGAACAACACACTCTGACACATCATTTTATTTCTGTTAAGCTTGTTAAAAAGAAGTCCCTCTTGCAGTAGTTTTAAAAGAATTGAAAATACAGTTGCATTACTTCATTCAAAGAATAAAAAACAAGTAATACAAGTAAAATAAGTAACCGAATAAAAATTTCTATTTATCATGATCATTTACTATGCTATAAAAACAGGTATAAAATACAACTGGAACATAATCTACATTATAGTATACAAAATTATTCTGTGTGCTTCTCTAATACATTTCAAAGATAACAAAAAAATCTCAAAGTATATGTATATGCAACACTGTTCTAGAGCATAGAAATGTTTTTTCATCCCAATTTAGAGATGAGGTACCATAAATTAAAAGTTTCATATCATAAAAGGATTTTTATCCAATAGGAATAAAATTTGTATTTCCAGAGAATAGGCTTTACCAGGATAAGCAGATTTTTTTTCTTGGACCTCTTTTCTTTTATTAGTGAGATGTGTTCAGAAGTATATAATGAGTTACATTGCCACTGTGTACCAGTCTTTTCCGTTATTTAGATGAATATAATCCAGTTACAGGTATTTTTTTTATTTTTGTGATTTGTCTTCTGGCTTATAAAGGAACAACAAACAAAACAAACCCTCTCATTCAAAACTATGCTTCTGTTATTGCCACTGTGCTCGCACATAGAGGACAAATGTATTTTACTGTAAGGAGGGCACGGGGAGGACTGGAGTATCTTTCCCTAGGACCAAGGGATATAAAACCAGTGGCCTTTTTGCCAGCTTGTTTACGCCACAGCGTTACAATCTGATTATTAAAATCAGATAAATTATAAAATACAAATATAAATTGGGCAGATACCTCTGCCCAAATTAAGGTGCAAATAAGACCATATGCCGAAGTCAACAATATGGATTTTATTTAGCAGTAAAAGTGAGAGAAAGAAATAGAAAAGTGAGGAGAGTGAGAGGACATGGTGGTAAGGGAGAGAAAAGAAAGAGAGAGACAGATTAGGCAGAACAATGACCATCAGCCCTATCATTCCGATGGTGTCCCATTGGTCCTTTTCTTCTGGTCCTCTCAGTGGTGAGGGTTGCATGAAACACAGAGTTCCATGGATTAATGTAGTTCAGGTGCATTTGGGAATGCCCAAGAACCTCCCTGGCCTCATCAAATGAGTCTGTGGGCTATGGCCTCCCCCACACCAAACCCAACCACAGCTGATTTTTTAGCACAGCTGCTGTTGGCTTTCCTTGTGGATAGATTCTTCTCCCTAAGCCTTGTTTACTTCTCCTTAGACCTGAGATAATTGAATAATAGTGCCACTTTCATCTTATCTCAAGTTCCTATCAGGTATCTTAAAGTCCAACTTCCCAAAATCCAGGAGGCAGGGTGTGCTTCCATGGTTGCCACTTCTTTATACACCTTGCCACAGTGAGCAAAGACCTTTGGTGATCTTAACAGTGTTTAAGACACTTACAATTTTTTAAGTCTCTTACAGATGCTTGTAAGCATCTCACTTGTACTAGCTAGTTAGCCAGATCAAATAATCTCTATCAGTCAGAGAAGTCATATGGATCCTCCCAAAGATGTCAGTCTGGCTTCTCAAATCATAGAAACATAGAATGTTAAGGGTTTGGAATGGACCTTAAAACCTTCTAGTCTCAACGCACTCTGCCATGGGCTGGGGCACCTCCCACTAGGCCAGGTTGCTCAAGGCCCTAT
>VZTR01004714.1:101353-114127 GCA_013400775.1 Chaetops frenatus | reverse complement strand
TACAGAGTAATGCTAAGAATGTGCAAAAAGAGATTTAATATATATATATATATAAATAAAATAAATATTTCACTATTATCTTGTGTTATAAGAGTAATGGTTTTCATTCAGGTTTCATTCTGATTTAGGATGATCACTCCCACCTAGTAAATACCAAGAGCTGGCAAAGTATTTGTACTCATTTTCTCTGCAAATTAATTTACTTTTAAAACACTTTTGTAGTACTCCATATATCTACTTATTCTCTATTTAGACCCTAATACAAATTGGCAAGAATATGATGTGTAAATAGTCTCATATATTATAAGAGACTAAAAACTCCAGGAAAACTATTAAACTATGAAATATTAAGTCACAGGAAAAAAGAATGGCTTTTGAAGGCAAAAGAAAACAAAAATTCAACTTTGCTGATAATATCCAGTAATTCAAATTTAAATACATATATCATCAGAAACACTTGCCTTATCAATTTATTACCTCAACATCTCTGAAAAATAAAAGGTATCTAGTTGGAGACAAAACTCTCTGTTGCCCCATTTACTCTGTGAGTCTCTCACTTTAAGCCCATAAAGACTACAATCCTGTTTTTCCACTTCTCTTGTCCTTTCCACAATTCACTGCATGATGGTTTTGTGCCTGTCTCTCGACTATCCAGAAACATTTTTCATGATTTTAACATAGTGATTACACAGTTACTGCATTGTTTAGTATTTGAACAAAGAATCTCAGAACAATCTTGTCTCAATTTATTGGAACTGCAATAAAGTGATTTTAGAATTTATTTATTTTTTAACCAAGAAAACAAACTGCAAAATAAAATAGTATTTCAAACCTGATTTGTATGTAACAGTAGATGTGCATGCAAAAAGTAGAAAGTGGTGTAGCCTATGGAGAAAACATCATGTCTTCATTCAGAGCCAAAGCATATCACCAGTACAGCATAACTTGAATTAAGAACATTAATTCAGAATCAGGGACATTAATGATCGGTTATCAGCAGTATAACACAGTCTTTCCCTCCTTCCAGGAAATAGCTAATAAAATTTCAAATTCTTTTCTGCTTATGGCTTAAGTTGGGTAGGTAAGCAATATAACAAAGTGTACTCAGAATAAAATTTTTTGTAGTTAGTAGAGTATATTTAAAGAGGCAAACTATACTGTTGTACTTTCTGGAAAAGCTGCAGTTGCTACAGCTGTAGAAATAACAACACTAAGAAGAATTATCTCAAGCTTTGAGCACATTTCTTATTTCGGTTTGACATGGATTCAGTACTTTGCCATATAGCTGAGAAAACGTAGCTAGAAAACCTAGCTTAGGTTATCAGATTTATAAAATAGCAAACAGTTTAACTAGGGACCCAATGAAGCAGTGCAATGACTTATGACTAAAAACCTTCACAAACTTGTTTTGAAGGAAACAAAATATCTGTATTCTTACTTTTTCTCCTTGTATTACTAGTAGTTTTTTTACTGAAAAAAAAAATATATTCTCTCAGATTTTACAGTGTTGGTTTTTTTCCCCTTCTACACATGAAAAACATTAGAAAACAGAATCCTTACTTTTCAGTGTCTTGAACTAAATGTAGATGTCTTTCGGATATTTGATCCTCATCTTCAGTAAAAAGACAGAAAAAATACTCACCATTTATTTCATAGTTCACATGTATATTCATAATCATGTTTTAAAAGTATCTTATTTCAATAAATAAAAAATTTATTTGATTGGAATATTTACACGGTAAACAGAGATGCCAAGTGTTAAAGACATAGTGTGTCTAAAGATATGAGGTAGCTGACGAAACTTAGGTAACTAAGGATATAGGTAATTAATGTAGCCTTAGGAGACTCCAGGATATCAGAAGACCAAAGCTGAAAATAATGCAGATTTAAAGACACCAAATTCCTTCAGTTAGAAAAAAAAATGGCATCAACAAATCCTTTAGGATTTGCTTTAAGGTTTGGTTGGTGGGGTATTTTGCTTGTCTTTTAAGGAATAAACTTTATAATTATCCACAAGGACTATTTCCATTTTTTTGTTAGCTCTTATTGCAGACAGCCTTATGAGAGTTTTATCTCAGCATCTCAATTACTTTAACTTCTCACCAGTTCTGTCTGAAACATTCAATTTTACCATAAATAGTTTTGGATAGAGGCAGTGTCTCCTGTCCTGGAACTAACATGCTTTTGTCACACAGAAGCACTGTGTAAGGTGACCTGTTTTAGCGACTTGCAGAAGTGAATTCAGTGATGTTGTGGTCTCCACTGCAAATGTGCTTAATCTTCCTGTTCCAGTGTAACTCCTCTCTCTATTTACTGAAAAAAGAACTCAAGACACTGTGTTTACTTTGGTAAAATCCTTAGATTTTCTAAGTCAACACGCCACATTCATCATACCAACATGAAAGCTACAGCTAGAAGTGATGAATGCTGATCAGGTTAGTGCTATTCTCCTGTGTGTGACACACAGTGCATTAAATGAGAATTTTTATATCCTTTAAAAATGTGTAAGTTATTTCCAAGTTTTTGTTCTGTTTTTTTTTTTTTTTTTCCACAGGTATCCAAACAAAATTATAAGCAGTTATATTGAACACATGGATATCAAGGAAATTGGTTTCCATGGGAACCTTATCCACATGACAGTTTTGAAATGCTTTTCTGCTTTACAGATGACATTTCAGTAATTCCAAGGGTATTAATATTGCAAGTGGACATGAAATATATGACATAAAATGATTTGTTTGTGTGTGCTAGTGGACAGAACCAAAGCAAACAGCATATTGATTGAACAGCTTTTTCAACTCTATGACTGTGACAGTTTGTCTGTTTATTGTAACCTATTCCCAAACATCTCATTTTGGGACAAATCTGAATATCATTTGTTCTGCCTCTAAGTTTTAAGCACACATACACTTCTACAAGAAAGAAAATTAGTTTCAGCACAATGCATAATAAGTTCGCTATACATTAAGGGATTGCTTCATTATGAAGCATTCACATCTGAAACCAATTTCCTTCCTGCAGGGGGAGGCTACATTAAGAGTGCTGAAGACTAATTGAGATAGCAACATGGCAACAAAGCTGGAAATCTGAACAGAAACGTGGCAACTGCTGAACCCTGCTGCCTTGATTAGCACATTAATTACAAAGCAGGTGTTAGTGGACTCTGTTAATGGGCTGCACAAAAGGTCAAGAGGGCTTAGCTATCATTTTTTCCTCATCAAATTACTGAATATTTATTTCTCCACTCTTCTGATTTGAATATGTCTGAGGAGGACTGGTGATCTTAACAGAGCAAAGTCACTTTTTCCTTTTTTCCCCTCTCTCTTACTTTTTTCATTTAATTTCTTTTAGACAGGGGGTCATTTTGAATAAGGGTGTGTAGTACCTTGTCAAAAAGAAACCACTTAACAAAAACCAGGGACTAACACCTAAGGGATACACTACTTTAGTGTTAAACCCCTACCAAGGTGTGTTTATTTGATCTAAATGTACATCTCAGTGTGTTTCTCTGTAGCAAAGGAGACAACCCTGGCATTAAGAAAATTACTTTTTTTTTTTTTTTCATGGCATAGGTACCTAATGGGTCTGTTATTTCTCTTTCAACTGAAGGAAAATTATGATTTTCAGATGTAAATATTAATGTACTTCCCTGACGGGAAGTATCTGCCTCTCCTTTGTTCCGTTTTGAGGAATGGATGTCCTCTTCTGGCTTGAAGACAATCACCTCTTCAAAAGAGAAGAGTATATGAACAATTAGATATTTACAATCTACCTTCATGGATGTAGGTAAGCAAATATATTTCTTCTGTATGGGTCTCTTCATAGCATTTACAAAAGTAGTGCTTCATGTTTTTAAAATCTGAATAAATCTTCTCTAGTATTTTTTCAGTTCTATCATTTCCTGAAATCTTTATTGACACTTGCTTATAATTTCCTTATAAAAAAAAATTACCTCCTTAGTCACAAGCCATTCTTGTCTTCTTCTGAAAGACATGATTTAAAGATTTTTCTTTCTGTTCTCTAGACATAGCAGAATGTACCACCAAGAAAAATTTTGTCTTTCTTTAGTCCACTTCGGTGTCCTGCAAGAAAAATATGCACATGTGCTCAGATGTGAAATATTTCTTCCACTGCTCTGAAAACTGCAGTTTGGTTTATGCTGACGGCTGTTGCAGATGAAAGCACCATTTTTGCCATTTCCACACATCATGTGTAAATGCAGAGCAGATTCCTACAGATGAGTAAGAAAAAGGAAAATATTTAACAGTAAATGATTGTGACTAACTTTCCTACATAGTAGCTGTTTACTGTGGAAGATCAGCAGAAGCAACTCCTTCCCACAGGGTATCCCAACCTACAGGGCATGGACCATGCAATGAAGGTGACTGATGCATCAGACTGAAGCTAGGTTATCTGAATGTCATGGGAGAGAGCATCAAACACAGCTTTTGAAGAGAACACACTGAAACAAATTGACTCAGACCTTTTATTTAGCAGCCACCTCTAGAAGATGCACAAAGGGCAACTGGCAACTGGAAAAGGATCTCAGAGGTTAGATTCGCACAGAAACTGAAATATAGCTTTAGTGCAACCTCTCACCATCCGCAGTAAAAATAAGCTGAACAAGTGTCATGATTGTCCTTGTTCTTGGCCACATCAGATGGGATCCCTGATCTTGTTGGTCTGTTTACATGCGATCACTGGATATGGCATTGTATATCCTGTCTAGAAAACAGTCCTCTTAGGAGAGTCTAAGTTTAAGTAAAATGTGTTCTGCATTCACGGCTGCGAGACAAGTTGCTAATTTATTATATGTGCACAAGCAGTAAAAATTTCAGATTAATTATTTTGAAGACTCCGCTGAGGCTCAGGCTGCCCCGGTGCCTAAGCTGCTCCGAGGGCAGGCTCCCTCCGGCTGCACACACACACCAGCAGCAAGCACTCCCTGTCAGCTCCAGAGAGCAGATTGTAATCCAGCACAGCCAGGAGCAAAGGAGGCCAGGGAGACCTGTGGCTCAGGTTCCAACAGGTTTTAATCCGACGAAAGTCTGACAACCAAAAAAAATCAAGAAGTACAAAAAGCAGGAGGTTTTATCGGGCTTATATCTCAGGGGAGGGTCCGAATGTGGGACCAGTCAGGAGAGAGCAGGGGAGGTCTCAGGGTGGGGTCCAGGGAGAGGGACAACAGTACATTCCAAAGGGGTAAACCGAGGGGAGGGATACAATTTAAAATAACCAGGGGGGCCTCGTACTGTAGGGGAATTCCAGGGAGGGGTAAAGGGATTGACATTTCAGAGGAGTGTTCAAGGGGAGGGGATGGCCTTAAACCAGCCAGTAACAACTGCGGGAAGCAGGAACTTTCCAGGCATGGGGAGGGAAGGGGAAGCGATTGGCGGCTTCATGGGCAGGGTCGGGGTCTGACAAACCGGGAAGGAACCAATAAACCCCGGGGGAACCAGCACAAACCACTAACATCGAACCAAATCTAAAAATACGCAACAACACTCCTCTGCATTCCCTACAGAATCCACTAAACCATGTACTTTTGTCATTCTAGAAAGCTGTTACTAATTTTTTCTTGCAGATAATTTTTGTTATTTTCGAAAAGGCTTTAATCCATTCAAGGTGTATCTTTTCCAAACAGAATTTTGTGTTGTAAGCCATTACTACTATTGTACTAATAGCGTTTTTCTTAAAGCTTGTGCATTCTGAATTATTTTCTGAACTACTGTCTTTTTGAGAATAATTAAGGAAAAAAAAAGATAAAAGATAATAACTATCTCAACTTAATTACCTATTTTAAAAAGGTGAAATATTTCAAATTTAAGTAAAGCTGATGGGACAATAAGGAATTAAAGTGCTTGATGACAGTTTTCTAGAGTTTATGCTTTTTTCAGATGAGCATTTAGATTCTTACAAAGGTAGTAAACATGAATTGGGAATCAGATTAAATTAATCTGGTTCCAGATTCCAGCCTTTTAAAAGAACACATAACCAGTCCTGTAATATTTTTTTTCCCCCAGAGTCTACAGGCGTACCCAGCTTGCATTCTCAGGGGTTGTAAGGCATTTAATATCCATTAATTTCAGTAAGAGTTATCTTCCTAAATATATATTGAGGCTCTGAACAACATCTAATCAGATTTATGTCTCCAACTGTTTTTCAATGGACCTTTAAGTGATAAATCACATAAAACTTCTGTTCTGTAAAAGTCAAGATCCTATACAATCGACCTTTAATTTGATTCCAAAAAGGTGGCCCTAGAAAGTTAGCCGTATAGTCTTCTGTAAAATCCAAATTTGGCTTTGTCATTGTACATAAATTATTTGTGGAAACTGTTTATTTATCTAAGTATTCCTGTTTCTGTTATCTATTACATTTTAGGGGAAAAAAGCACAACAGGTTTTTTTTTTGGTTTTTTTTGGATTTTTTTTTTTTTTAAGAAAATTCTGAAACTTTATACACCTTGTTAATTTTTTCCTAGGACAAATACTTAACCCTACATTTAGAACATCTCTACATTTCTAAATTGCTAAATTTCTACATTTCTAAATGCAGAAAACTATATTTTCTTCAGTTTCAGAATATTTTTTAAGGACAGTTACCATCCACAAAAGGAATTTCTTCTCTTATGCTAATTATACGGGAAGACTTGGGTGATTAAAACTAACTGTAAACACCTAAAGCTGGGCTGTGTGTGAACATCCTTTATGTCTGTGAAAGAATCTTTGGTCTATCACAAACATCCAAATAAGTGAGACTGCCAAACCCAAATCCAGACCAAGTCTGAGGACTTGTAAATCTTGCTGGTCCAATATGGCAGTCCTTAGACATTAATATCTTCTGAGAAAACAATCACAGATTATTTTCTCATACTGGACTGTACATAGGAGTCCTTAATGTATCATTACTCACTGGTTTTTTTTTTTAATATTATATTACCAAGAATAAGTTTTAAATGTCTGAGTGATAGGGTCATCAGTTAAACGGCTCCTACAATGGGAAAAACATTTGTGATTTTAGTGTTAAAGTTTAAAGTTATACCATTAGGGTGGCAATGTAGTAGTGCTCTGAAAAAAAAAAAATCATAATTTTAAAGTATTTGAAATTTCTCAATTTAAAATTTTGTCTATAACCACTGGGACTGATGGGTTTAATTTTCAAGTTTTAAATTATTTAAAATTAAGTTCAAATTGAAGTATCATTGAACCATGCCCTTGTAGATCTTGGTACTATCAGGTTTGTCAAATGCCCTATCCAGAGTTTTTCAAACAAATTTATGTCTTGAGTTTATTCCAAAATCAGCTAAAATTCTTACAATTACACCTGGGGGTAAGAATGTGTGATATGCACATCATATATGCATAGATATTACCTAAGTTGTATATTTGCATGGTTTTTTCTACGAAGATTAAATAAATAAATAAAAGCACTTCCCAAGGAAAAGCTTCCCACAGTACATCCTTTCTTACCCTATCTTGCCTCCCTTAATTCCACTGCCTGGTACTAAGTGAGTCTATCAAGGTCTCTTTGGTATCCATAAGTTCAAGTTTGATTGCATAGAAGCGCTTGCTCCTTTTCAGTGCTGAGTCAGGTCAACTGCAAAGCAGCAGCAGGGGGATTGTGTGATTGACAGGTCTGCCTTTGGGATACCAGCAGACATCAAAATACATTGGTAGCAGAGGCTTCAATTAATTTGATAGAGAAACAGCACAAGAATTGAGGAGCTACACAATTTTATTACATCAACCTTAAGAAATAATTAGGTAAGTATATTCAATCTCGGAAACAATCTTTAGAAATCAGTCCGACACAAAGTATCTGTGAGAAATTTTGATCAGGAAAGGATTTTGCTTCAAGCTCACTCCTACAGGATTTATCCGTGGTGGTTCATTTATGATGGTCTTAAAGCAAGTGCTCAGATAAGGTTAAAACACTGACTGGAGTTGCAGAAAAGTTGAAGTCATTTGGCACTTAAAGAGCAAGTTTGTTATTTACTTTGATAGGTGAAAAAGGGCCAAACTGCATTAAACCAATCCCTAGTGCATTGTATAAACATTTCCATTTATAATCTGATTCATCTACTGGCTCAGTAATTCTAATATCAAGGATGTGGTAAGCTTAAAAGTAGCCCTACAGTACTGAGTTGTAGCAAAGACAAGCACATGCTAATTTTAATTTGTGCATCAGATTGTAGTCTAGTGAGACATACTCAGTATAGAGTACATGTCTTAGTGATGAAGGTCAATATTATTTTAAATTTAACATGCAATTATTACTTTTTTTACCTGAATTTCATTCTGAGTTCTGGTTGAAGCCTTTTTTATTTGTGCCATTTGCCTCCAAATATGCTTCAAAGCAGTCTGAGAACGATTTTTACCTATGATATATTTGTCAGTACATAAAAGATGTCTTTGTTAGGTGAACCTCATGCTTGAAGGTTTTCAGTTTATTAGCTTGGAAATAATAAACTCAATGTTTTCAAAAACTTTGTATATTCTTAGTGACTTAGAGCACTGGTCTTTTTTGTCCTATGCCATTGAGAGTGAATGCTGAAGGCAGACTGAATGAAAGTTGTTCTGACATTTTTGCTGAAAGAATTTTAAGGTCCTTTTAGTCAGCTACAGTTATAGTGTTGGGTGAGGAATCCAAAACCAATGGTCTCAGTAAGTGTTTCATTAAAAACTGCCATCCGTTGTGACAAGATATATTAGATGTTATAAATTCTCTTGCAGTCAATGATAACTTTTGTATATATAAAAATATTTTTTCTCCATGCATGCCAAAAATCTCTCACATTTTAGCTTAGATCATCACGAATTAAATTAGCAATTAGTTTATTCTCAGAGATAATCTTTTTCATATGATTGCATTAACAATGAGATTTCTGTAGGATGGAATAAACTTATTGTCATGAATACCAACTACAGCCATTCATGCATTTCATATCTATGCAGAGAAAGTATACCAAATGCAAAACAATTTATCTTTATCTTGCTCCAATTACTTTTACATTCCCACTTTTGGCAGTATCAGTTGGCTTGGGCTGATCCTTCATATTTCTGTTATCTGATCCACCTAACCTCACTATCTCCCAACTGTGATTTGCTTAAAATAATTTGATCTTATGTGGATGATGTATCTTTGTAAACTTTTTGTAACTTTTTAACAGGATGGACTAAACATAGAGATATTTATACCCTTTTTTAATGTTACTTCCAGGAACAACAGCATATGTCAGGAGAAAGTTGCAGTAATCTGCATTTTTAGGTCCTCACCATGGAAAATATGGAAAATGCTGAACACTGTGAACCAATAAGAACACTTTGGGTTTGTTTTTTTTTTTAAATGTGAGTATTAGCATGCTACAAAAAAATCACTTAACACCTGGTGAGGCTGGGTCTTATGAGCCATTAAATGAATAGCAGTCTCCAAACTTCCTCATCTGAAATCTGGGTGTGACTCAACGCAAATACTATATTGCTGTACTTAGTCATACTACAGTTTGATTACTTGGAAATCTGCATTTGGAAACATTTGCCAATAGAAAATACAAGACTGCAAATAGCATGAATTATACTCATTTGCCTTGAATACACTACAAATATCTCACACAGATTGCACTAAGTGCAGCAGTCTGTGATAATCTGCACGTAGTATGTATATACATCTTATTTCTCAATTGCACATTTTGTCAGCTGGATTAATGCACCTTCCAGAGAGAAGCTGTGATGCCCATGACTGTCCCAAAGTGAATGCACAGTAAAATATGATTAAAGCAGTATCTTGCTCCCTGAATAGTCCTGCTGATGCCCCATACGTACTGATAGTCTTGGAACAAAAGAACTTGTCATCCCATCCCCTTTCATCTAAAGTTGAATTCCTAAAGGCTCTAGCATGCAACATGTGGCTGTGTAATGGTTTGATCAATTGCTTATCACTGGTAGTAGCAAATAAATTTCAGAAGTTGCAGGTGACATCCCCATAAAAGCTTCATGGGCCACACTTTACCTGGCCTTGCCTGCTGCCCTGTCAGCTGGTCAGCCTGTGTGGTGCCAGAACTTCCATGACCTAGATACAGTGTCGCTGTAAACAACCCATAGACAGCCTGGACAGGGACTGCATGGATGGCTCCATGTAATCATTCCCAAAGGGTCTTGCCAATCCTGAACTGAACTCCCAGAGGCTGAGGGAAGCATGTCTCTGAAGAAACAACAGACAAGAAATGTTAGCAAGGGATGTGCTTTTAATTTGTAGAAATTTTCTTAAGACAATTGCAAAGGTAGCAGTCCATATGTGTATTTTAACATTGAGTTTAAGCCTAATTTCTTAGAAGAACTCTCCTACCCATCTGGTTGGATGTCTCTAATAAGTGGCAGCTGAAATGACACCATGACAAAGACTGAGGAAAATCTATAAATAGACTAAGGTAGCAAAGACTGTCAGACAAACCATAGACAGAATATATAGTTCTGATGACAAAAACCAGGAGCAGGGGCAGTAGGTAGAATGTTACTGAGACGTGTAGCAGAAGTTACCTCAGTGTTGAGCTTGTATCAGTTGTTTCTAATGAAAGATATTAGTGCAGTTAAAGGTGATGTTTGTAATCTGGAAGGGTCTGGATAAATATGCATAGAGACATACAGTATCTAACCACCACAACCAAGAGGTATGGGTAGTAAGTGTAACCACTCTTCCACGATGAATAGAATACATCAATGCATATTTGAAATGCCCAGTGTGAACTGGCTTGAGGAAAAGGCAATAGCTCATGGCCTTTATATTTAAAGTAATGCAAACACAGTTCCTGTGCCAAACGAAACCTCCAGTCTATTTGGAATCCACATAGCATCTGATACTGCTTGTTAAAAACTTCACAGAGTGTGCTTTGGTCGGCAGTCCTTTCCCTGTCTATGATAGCATGTCAGTCCTGAAACCAGTATGTATTGAACCTTGATGAAAAAAGAGTTAAGATGATAATACTTCTTCCACAAGGGGCACTTTATTGCATCTATAATTTGAAAAGATTTCCTGCTCAAAACTGCTTAGATATGTTACTTTTGCTTTCAATTTCCTCTTTAGTTCTAAGAGATACATTACAAGCTTGTCTGCCAATTCATGGCCTGGATACATAATAAGTTTTCCTTTGCAACATTAATGATACGTATTTTTCTTCCACAGTCAGCATACAAATCACAAATTATGCCACTTTTAGTGAAGTCTTTCAACTGCTGAATTCCTTCTACCTTCTTGATCTCATTTAGAGTTTGTTGATCATGCCATAAAAATATGTCTGCTGAATGTGAATAAATCTGTTACTCTGATTCTGGATCAGGAGCCTCATAGTCTTCCAGTATGTGTTTTCCAGCTCATTTGTGATATATAATAAATAACTACTTTAGGCAACCTTGTCATCCACCAATTTCTCTGCTGACTGCAATGAGGATTCCGTCTTCATTGCAGTGTTTTAACTGACATATCTATGCATCATTGATTCCATCTATGAAGATGTCATTATTTCATTTTTTTTGCTTTTTCTGATTCAAGGTCTTGCATTTCAGTTTGGCCCTGTCTTGACTTGAACACTTAGAGTGTAGTTGAAGTGGCTGAGTCNTATGAAGTAATAGAACTAATGTTAGTGAATCTTTAATATTTCACTCTTGTTCTAATTTTTTACAATATGTAGAACTGGAATATGGCTAGATCAGAGGAGGTCCCAGAAGAATATTACAGAAAACCCACATCCCTTGAAAATCCTGTTCTCGGAAAAGAAGTATTCTCCAGACGAAAGAACTCTTCTTGCCAGGAAAGAAGAGAACTTTGTTCTTTGCCAGGAGAATGGGCTGCCCTTGATAAACTTCCTCTTATATTACCTATGCATAAATAATAACCTGCTTTGATTTTGTATTTATTACTTTTGTCAGACAACCTGTGGGATTTGTGTGTGAAAATCTGGTAATAATTAATATCTTCAATACTGATGTGTCATTTAGATTCATTTCCTTTCTCTTGTATGCAAGGTCTAACTTAATGCTTTCAGTATAGCAAATGTTTTTCCTTCCCACATTCTGTCCTCACGTAGCCTGTAGAAATTGGATGGGTTCATAGTTGTTACATCATGTTTGCTATTTCCAGAATTAAGATATGTTTTCATTTCCTGGCAGGCCATTTTAAGGGAATTTTCATAATTCAAAATCTAATGGATCACTTTCTTCCTCTTCCTCTACTACCACACAAGAAAGCAAAATTATTTATCTTTTAGTAAGTCTATTTCCCCATTTCCTTTTGAAATTCTAGAATGAACATGAATTTTCCTGGTTTGGTATTTAAGCTTTTATTATTGCTATTATTTTTAAGCAAATCCCAATGGCTTTTCATATGAGCAAAACTATGAGCTTCTTCCTTGTGATTCAGCTTAGAACTGTTGATTCATCTTAGAACTGTTTTCAGTCTTAGATCCATTTTTTCCTGTCTTGTTTATTCAAATGTTCAAAAAATACTGGACATTTTATTTAATTTATTATATAGCATGTATTTATTGAGAAGAATCATCTTGGAAAATTTGAGAATAAGTATTGAGAAATTAATAGTACTAAGTAAATATGTCAAGAATATCTCTGCTCTCCTAATTTATATATTTTCCTTACAATGTGGAGAAACATCTGAGATGTAATCTTCAGGCACTGCATTCCTCTGGAAGGTCACAAACTATCTGGGTTTAAACCTAGCCAGCCACTAAATAACTGGGTCACACTCCCTGCCTCCATCTGGGTG
>VZTR01004714.1:60352-91607 GCA_013400775.1 Chaetops frenatus | reverse complement strand
TGGAATCAAGTGCTCCCTCATCAAGTTTGCAGACAGCATCAGGCTGAGTTTTACATTAGACACAACAGGATGGAATGCCATCCAGGGTGGCCTGGACAAGCTTGAGAAGTGGGCCCCATGAAAACTTAACAAGGTTCAAAAAGTCCAAGTTCATCTGGGTGAGGCAATCCCAGATAGTACAGACTGGGAGAGGAACCCACTGAGCATTAAGAAGATCACTGCAGAGAAAGACTTGGGGGTTCTTGTGGAAGAAAAGCTGGATATGAGCCAACAGTGTGGCTCACAGATAAGAAATCCAGCTGCATCCTGGGCTGCATCAAGAGGGGTCTGGCCAGCAGGTCAAAGGACTAATGATCCATTTCAGTTCAAATCCTCAGATAGTATAAAATGGAAAAGCTTTATTGAAAAATATACTGTCTCTATACGTTATTTCATTAACACAACTGTTTTGTTAATTATAACTAGCTCCATAATCTAGATTACAGGAAAAAATATACATTTATATAGAATAGCAAGATTTAGCTATATCTCACAAATATTTCTAAAAGCATTGAATTATTGTTATGAGTTAAGTTTTCAGACTAAATTTTGGCTGACTTGTTGAAGAAAACCTTTTATCTTTCTTTAAAGCTAGACTTTCAATCCCCCAAATACTATCTAAGATAATGCTGGCAAAACACCTTTTTTATTCTCTCAAGCAGCTTGTCTATTTATCCCCGCATCAGATGAAAAGAACAGGTCAGATTTCAGATAACCAAAAACTCACAGAATGGTTGAGATTGGAAGACCACCTTGTCCAACCTCCCTGTTAAATCAGGGACCAGACCAACTACCCTGGACTATGTGCAAAAGACTTTGGAATATCTCCAAGGATGGAGACTTGCTTGTCCTGGGTGCAGAGGAAAAAGAGGGGTGGAGTATCTAGCAGAGTTTAATTCCATACCTCTTTTTTAGTATTTTGTATTAATAATTTTGCTTTTACTGTTCATTTTTTCTTATTTCATTGCCGTTCTTGGTTTTTTTGGTGTTTGTGTTTGCTTGTTTGTTTGTTTGTTTGTTTTTTGTTTGTGGTTTGTTTTGTTTTGTTTTGTTTTGTTTTGTTTTGTTTTGTTTTGTTTTGTTTTGTTTTGTTTTGTTTTGTTTTTATCAAGTAAATAGTTTTTCTCTGAGTGGGAATCTCTGTTTTTTGTCTCCATCTCATCAGGAGAAGGGGTGGGAAGAGACCAGCTCGAGAGTGTTTTAATTTTCCAGATGGGTTTTAAACCAGCACAAGACTGCACAAAGTTCCTGGGCAATCTGTGCACAGAGAAGAGGTGTTTTCTGCAGTTCAGAAGAAACCTTCTGTGTTTCAGTTTATGCCAGTTGCCTCTGGCCCTGTCACTGGGCAACACCAAAAAGAGCCTGGTTCCATCATCTTTGCATCCTCCTTTCAGGTATTTATAGACATTGATAAGATCCCTGAGCCCTCTCATCTCCTGGCTGAGCAGCCCCAGCTCTCTCAGCCTTTCCTGACAGGAAAGATGCTTCAGTCTCTTCATCATCTTTGTTGCCCTACACTGGACTCTCTCTAGGATGTCCAAGTTNTCTGCAGTTCAGAAGAAACCTTCTGTGTTTCAGTTTATGCCAGTTGCCTCTGGCCCTGTCACTGGGCAACACCAAAAAGAGCCTGGTTCCATCATCTTTGCATCCTCCTTTCAGGTATTTATAGACATTGATAAGATCCCTGAGCCCTCTCATCTCCTGGCTGAGCAGCCCCAGCTCTCTCAGCCTTTCCTGACAGGAAAGATGCTTCAGTCTCTTCATCATCTTTGTTGCCCTGCACTGGACTCTCTCTAGGATGTCCAAGTTCCCCTTGTACTGGGGAGCCCAGAACCAGACCCAGCAGCCTGGTGCAGCCTCACCAGCGCCAAGCAGAGGGGAAGCATCACCTCCCCTGACCTGCTGGAAATACTTTGTCCGATGAAGCCCAGGAGACCACTGATCTTTGACATAAGGGCACATTGTTACTTCATGTAAAGATGCATCTAGACTTGTCCTGGAGCACGCTAAGTTACAGACATACATGAACAGGGTAGTCCAACTTGAAATATCATTGCAATGTTTGCATATTTATCACTTAGATATTTGAGGAAGTCTTCTAGAGGAGGTTTTAGTTCTAAATATCAATTATTAAATGACTGCTGATTGAAACTGAATTTTGAAATATCATTCCACTGATACTTCTTCATTTCTTTGATTTTTTTGATGTCTGAAGTTACACAAGAATGTTATAAAAGAACAGAGAATTCCATTATGTGACAATAACAGGAAAATGAGTAGAGAAAACCTAGCCTACAGAGATATATTTCTCTGAATTTTTTCTAAAGGTATCTAAATTTTTAAAATTATGCACAGTTTTTTTAAATATAAACTAAATTTTGTCATTTAATATAACATAAAATTAGCTGGATATAGAGGACTGCTTCTGTCACATTATAAACTTGGTTTTTCTTACATATAGAGCTGAGCTTTTGGAAAGTGTTGAGACTAATCTAGGAGGCCAGATATGGCTGAACTCATAATTGCTTCTAGGATCCATACTTAGAGCAGTCAGAAGTAGTCGGGAGCTTGATTTGATCCATGTAGTGCAAAAAATTGAGACAAAGCCTGCCTCAGAGAGATGCAATCTAAACGAAAATGACCGACAGCAAGCAGCAAGCACATGGTAAGAATCAAAATGCCTTGGTGTCAGGGTCAGTATTACAGTTCAAAGTCCAATCCAGTTATCAATTATTGTTTGTAGCTACTTTCCAAGAAAGCAGTACAGAAAATTAATTTATGCTTAATCCCATCCTACTATTTATGGATCTACCGCTGATTAAACACAAAACTGTTTTCAGGTTATGTCTTTTATTATTTTTTAATCTTGTGAATGGGGTTATTTGTTTATATGTAAAATCCAATTTAGATGTCAGATGACATTTAGAATCAGAGCTGCTTGAACAGATTGCACTTAAAATTTTATAAAGATGGTAACATGATTTAAGATTCATATTAGATCTAGTTGTTCCTTTAACCTGCAAAATATGAAAGATAATTAGGATAATAGAAATAGTTTTGATAAGAGTTGTAACACTTTTTTTCCTCACAATTTGTAGACATAACCTAGGTAAACCAGAACTAGAAAAGAAGCCTCACAAAAGCTTATGTTATTGGAGATCCCTGATCACTTTAAAGAATGATTTACAGTAATTTTTTGAAGAATATAAAAAATAAACCAGGTGAATATGAAAGAACTGCTGGCTGTAACTGAAATTTTCTTCTTTTCACTTTAGTGAGTTTTCTTAGAAACAGGTCCTTCCTAGGGAGATGTGTTAGGACAAGGCCAAGAATTCTTGAAAAGCTTCTCAAGTTTGAAAAAATTTTGATTTAAAGTAAATTTTAATACAAAGTAAATTTCCCTCTATTTATTTAAACATTGTTTGTAATTGTAAAAATTTTTGTTCTCTGAAACAGTTACAGAATTCATCTCCATTTGCTGGTGTCATCCCTTCAGCCCAGAATAGCTATAAAGAGATGTGCAAAAGATTAATCACAAGACTGACTTTTCTTCCACTATACTGATGGTTATGACTTAGACAACTTGTTTAGATAAAGTCACTACACTAAATAACTTATAAGAACTAAAGTAGTTTTGGAGATAATTAACAAGAGCATTTTGCTTTTCTCTAATTGTAATTTTAATATTCAGGGAAAAGAAATTGTTTTGAGTTACAGGTATCACACATAACTTCTTTGTGGTTGACAGTTTAGAGAAAAATGCTATTTTTCTGTTAATAGGAATGGTTAAAAAAATCTAAGATCCATACAATGCATAAAGTATCTATCTCTATTCTGATTGAATCAGGACATCCTGTGAAGGTAGAACATGCACAGAAACACCCATTCAGTCCATGAGGGTATAAAATCCTGAGTGTGACTCTTTGCTGTTACCTAAAGCTTTTTCTCCTAAGAACAAGTACAATTGTAAAGCAAGTTTCTCAATACAGTTTCTTAGAGCTTTTAAAATCTATGGTTGAAATTTCAAGATGGAATCAGTGTTTGGTGTGTCTTTCTGTGCTCTGTTCTATTTTGATTTTGACCAATCAAAGAACATGCTATAGGAAAGCAAGAGAATCTAACAGTCAGGAATGCACGATATTTTAGCATTACCAAAACCAAACCATCTTAAAACATAATCTTCACCTATTTTAAGGAGCCCTAGGGGTGTAAAGAGAAAACAATACTGCACAATCTTGATCAATCAAGGCTGTCTAGAAATAGTTCTGAATATTAAGTACACATATTGAAAACATTAAAGTTTTTGAATTCAAAACGGAAGCTGAAAGTAAAATACTTTTCATTTCTTAGCAGAATCTAGAGGCAATAAGACAAAATTTCAGAGAAATTGAGGATTTTTTTTTTTTTAATCAAACTAATGAGCTGAAGCTTTTCGCCCCCAGATGTATTATTCATCAACAGTGAAAAAAATATTATTATGTCAATTCCAGTAATTTAACAATTTAACAGTTTGGAGATATAAGACCCGAGAAAAGTATCTCTGTCTGGATTCAGTCCAATTTTTTCAGTGTCATTGCCATAATCACTGGTATATTAGTAGTGTCAAGTGTTGGTGGCTGCAGGAAACAATGTGGAGGGATAGAGTTCCTTATAGACCTGTAGGGTGGCCTTGTTCTTAATCTTTTTGCTCTTCAATACAGAATCAAAAGAGAAATTTCCTTATATTATTTAATATATTTATAATCTTCAAATAATCCTGATGAAAACCTATTTTAACAGGGAAAGAACATCAAAGCAATTCTAAAGTCTCACTATCTACATTAATAAGGTAATTTTGACAGGATCACTAAAATCAAAAGGAATTAAAGACCTGATTATCAAGTTCTATTTTAGTAGAAAACAATTTAAAAACCCAAACAAAATGAACAAGAAAAAAATAAAACAAAACCCCCACATACATGCTTTATATTGTGATTCTTTTACTTCTAATTTGAAACACAAGCCTTTATATATGATCTACTTTTCACTTACCATTTATATTTCTGGATTTCATTTTTCATATAGAGCATTTGGAAATACTACTAGCAACTGATGATAAAGGCTAAATACAGTGGATAAAGAATAATTGACAATGTTTAAAATAAACAGATACATGCTTTTCCTCTGAAGAATTCGCTGCTGCAGTGAATACTGATACATCTTTTGACATTGAAAGTGATGAGTTATGTGTAATTTCAGATCAAGAAAGCAGATCACAAGGTCCAAAACTATCAACTGGAGATAAATCTTATGTCACTATATAAAACTTAAAACCCTTGAAATAGAAATTCAGTAACAGAATAAACAGAAAACTATTGCTCTTTTTCTTTTTAAATTTATATCTGAGAGAGGTGATAGTTTTGATTTAACTTGAGACAAAAGATAACAGAATAAAATAGGAAAGTCAAGCTGGAGCTCTTGTAATGTCTTTAGATCCCAATCTATTCGAATGAGACTTTCTGAGTAGACATATAAGCTAAAGCAAATGTTCAGTAGAGCATTCCCAGTGGACCTGAACATGGTCACAGTCTCAACCACAAGGATCAGACTGATTTACTGTTAGACTAGGCACCTCTGATGTTCCTTGCCATGGAGAATGAAAGGTCTGAGGGCAGGAAAAAAGAAACCACAAAGACAATACTCTAGCAGCTCCAATGGAAATGATAATTCCCACTTCCACTGTTTGTAATAACAGTCTGTGAAATTCTGCATGTATCTACCAGCTTTTGGTGTATCGGTTTCTCCGAGATTCTGAAATCCGTTTTCTTGGTCAAATTTTTTTAAAAGAAAAAAATCAGAAAAAAACTGATTTTTTTTTTAAATCTATCTATGAAAACAATTAGACTCCAAAATGTCTTGTTATAATACCTGCTATAGCTAACTTTCTGAAAAAATAAATCCTCACTGTCCTTTTCATAACCAAGGGGCTCAAATGTATTGTGCTCCCATTAAGGAGAAATCAGATTTCACACCAATAAGTGTAGACTGAGAAGAAGCTGCAAGACCAAAACTTGTATCTGTAGCTATGCAACTACTGAAAAATTTCTCACAGAGACAGTGAAAAGTAATTCTGAGGTAATACAAGGGTATTTTTTTTTCTCTACAAATAAATCTCAAAAAGTAGGCCAGAAAAAACACAGTTAAAAATTGAACACAAACAGGTCATAAAACCATAACACATAATAATTGCATGTCAGTGCATTGCCGCATTCAGTAACACCAAAAGAAGCTGTAGCAAAATCTGTACAAGAGCTTCAGTAATCCAATCACCTGGCCAAACAGACAGGGAAAGAAACACAGCACTCATATTTCACTAGGGCCTCAAAATTCAGATTCTGAAGCCAGAATCACCAGAAATGAACCACACTGGCATATCACTCACCATCTACATTATATTCAGTCCTGACAGAAAATGAAGATGATTGAAATATGTTTGAAATATTTGTCCTGAAGTTACTGTGAAACCACAAGAGAGGAATATAACAAAGCTATTCTGGTATAAAACATGTGAAAATCCATCTTTTGTGCAGTCTCAGAGAAGAGGAAAAATAAAGGATTTTTTATTAAAAGTTGTCTTCTCAATACAAAAATGAAAATTAGAATTAATGCAATGTTAAATAGTTAAGATTTAAACACTGTTAAATCAGTAAAATCCACCAAGTCTGGCAGCAAATTCTTCTAGATGCTGAGACAGAGATTTGGCCACAAACTGGAGACACACGAAGAAGGAATAGTCATGTAATTGTGGAAATTTAAAATGGTCACAGATACCAGCGTATTTTATTTAGCTCAGATCTAGAATCATTGACTTGCTTGCTGAGTCTGCTAGTCAGAGTGCTAGCTGATATAAGCCATGGTTTTAACCATTAAATTTTCCTTATTCTTATTAGTTTTTTGATCCCTGTTAGTTGTATTCCCCTTACTACTCACATCTGCATTAAGAAACATCTTTAGGTTTGAGGCTTTACATCTTTGATCTATTTGGATTTACGATTGTTTGCAACTGCCCTGATAATTTCTTCTGTATTTTATAGCCTCCAGTGGAGACAATCCAGTGGAGTTTGCCTTAGGCCAGGTAAAGTTTCATTTTTGTCATAAGATGCAAGAAGGCTTGCCAGGTGGCTTCTGAAGGTGGAGAGAGTTACAAACAAAAGACTGAAATAAAAATTTTTGCAATGGCTAGGGAAATCAGAACATAGGAGTATTCTACTTTTGTATATGTAGTTTGCCATTAAACAACAAAAAACAGACGGTTTAACTGTTTCTTAGTAAGCAGGACATTGAAAGGCTCTTTCAACACCAAGAGTCTCAGAGTGTGATGGAGTATCAGGTGACAATCAAGAATGTTTCATCTCCCATTCATATCTAACCCCAAACCAAAACCAGACTACATTGCTTGTGGTAACACAGGTACAGTAAAAGTTAACTATCTACAGTAAACCAAATCCAGCAGTAGCAGATACAGAAATTTATATGTTATAGGTAGAAGGTATAGATTAGATGTTATTATGATATTGTTTCTAATTCTCAGTTGTAACCCTAGACTTCTAATTCCCATTAGAGTATCAATTTGCAAATTTCTACTGGTTCTCTAATGACAAGTTTCCTCCGCTCCTCACAGATTTATGCATGAGATTCACTAGTACCATCTGTTGGTAAAAACAAACCGTAGATTTACCAAACAAATAAGCATGAATATCTAAAATAATTTAGTGACTTGGGAAACATGTTACAACCTAGAAACTTTTATGGGGGATTTTTTGCTTTTGTTTTCTGAGATATTCTCTCTACTTCCATGGCTTGTGTAGACACAACTCATCTAAAACTCTCCTGTGGTAGAATCTAAACCCAATACAGGGGAAAGTAGCTGGTGGATTTTTTAGTGCTCTTGATGAGCCTGAGAAGACTTCTTAATTTTCTATCTCAGATTAAATAAGATGACATGCTTAAGTGCCATCAGAACATGAGTTTTCCTGTGCACTTTGGCATTAAACTATTTCTCATGCTTTATATAAGAGAAAAAATTTTATTATGAAAGTACTGTAATTCTAAGGAAGGAAGGAAGGAAGGAAGGAAGGAAGGAAGGTTGGTTGGTTCTCTGACCTTCATCTGCAGTTTTGTTTCAGGATAATAAAAACAATCTTCTATCACTGAGCCCCACTATATATGTCTGTATGATAGAGACAAATTTTTCAGATCAGAAAAGAGCAATACTTCCCTCTATTTTGAATTTAAATTATTATCTTTTGTTTCTGACTTGAGTAAGGACAGTCAGGAGAAACCTGTTAGTGATAACCTTTTCGAATCAAACTCAGATTAAAACCCTTTTGATAATAAGGTGTTTCCTTTGATTTGCACAAATGAGCCATGCTTGTAGTGGTTTCTCTGAGCTCAAGTCTGGCATCCATTTACTTGCATTTTGGCTAGTGAACAACTTATTTTCCACCACAGCATTACATTATCCTCTGCACACAGAAAACACACAACTTAAAAACATAACAAAAATCCCCAACCTAGTTGATTTGCAGAGATCTCTTCTACCATATGATGACACTCTTCTCTTTTAAAGAGAATTTATGCTAATGACCCTCTAGTCTTTCTTCTGGAAGAGTTCAATGTAATAACAGTAATTTCCTTACTTTACTATACTATACTATGTTGTATATTTTGAATCAAAAAATTAGCTGCTAATGTGACATAAATATAAGCAAGTTAGAGCTTGTATCTTCAGATTGATTATTACTGTATCATATTATAATACTTTTTCTCAGAAATTCGTAATTTTTCTTCTCTCCAGTCATATTTCAGGATATTTGTAAGATTAAAAATAACCGAACCACAAAACAGTCTGTACTGATTCAGAAAAATATGCCCCAGCCTTCTATTATATTGAAGGTTATTTTAGTGGCTTTAATTTCTGTCTCTCCACTACTATTTAGTGGTCTATTAGCATATTACTTGTATTATACAACTATTAAATGTGTAGGTATAGTTCATGAACATATTCATTTTGTACCTGTATATTCCTTCGTGGGTTTTCTTCTTATGCAGATACCAGTCCTGCAGATAGGACATACCTCCCTGCATATGCAATTTTATTTGATTACTTTTGCTAGCCTCCAGCTATTCATATTCCAAGTACCTATTAGCTTTCCTTGACTGAGGATATTAAGAAACAAATATGTTTGTATATGATTAGTCTTTCAAAACATAGAATCCATCATAAAACAATATAAAAGGGCTTTTTTTTTTTTTTTTTTCTGTGATGGAAGAGAGGCTGATTCTTTTCAGAGATTTTAGAATGGAAATTTTTCCCAATTAAAATAGAAGCCAGACAAAATAATTCAACTAGTCTTCATCTTTTTGCTTAGCCCTAATGTATTCCTCCTGTACTCGTATGATAAAGACCATTTATTGAGCATCACTACCCAGATTATACCAGTTTTGATGTTGGATCCTGAGACTGTCATCTAGTAAGTAACAAACAAAGAGTATCTGTGAGCAGCTGACCAATACATTTGACTTCATCAAAAATTCAATACCATCCAGCAAAGCATTGGGATATTGCTGGCTTCAATTTATGGAAAAGGATTTTCACAGACAGTGTGCCAATCATCCAAAAGGATGGTTGAAAATAACTGTTGGATTGGCATATTAATGATCACAGGAGACCAATGTAAATGTCATGAACTATTGGGAAAGAATAAACTGAGCATTACTACGAGTCCTCATGTGTTCCCAGTGTGCACAGATAAAAATTTTATCACAACAAACAGCATGGTAGTTTGCATGAATTATTAAATCATATGCATACAAGAGGGTTTGTAATTAAACAGAGAGTCTTACTGAGGATTATCATAACTGACAATGTCTAGAGCCTGCAAAGTCCAGCTATAAGTCAAGAGACTACCATGTATGATTGTTTTTAATTTGTAGGACAATTTGTGAGCTATTAATTTATAACACTTTTTGGATGTTGCCAAAGAGGAGAAGAATGTAAAATTAGTATTTCAGTCAAACATTAATAAAAAATATTAAGCATATAGCATTATTTATATGCAATCCCTTTTATGTGTCATAATAATAATAACTCCATTATAATAAGCTATTTAATGCAGAAATTTAGTTTAAATTGGCTATGTTGTCCTTTATGCATTATTATGTATGAACCCTTCTAATATGCCTTCTGTTTTACATTTTTAGCAACAGAATCACATGCCTGAAACTCTCAAGGGCTTGTTTTGTATTTCAGTGATGAACAATTCAGCCTTAAGGTACTTAATTCAGATTATAAGGCCTGTGACATTTAGAATAATACTGGAGGTTCCTTTTCACCCCATTATGTACACAAAGTCCTGCAGTGTGCTAATGTGTGTAGAAGGTCAGTAGCATTCCTTTCTTGTTGCCCTCCACCCACAGGGAAAACAAAGAATGTAGTTAGTAGAAACAAGTAAAAGTTTTCAACTATGTTTTCCTTTCATAACCTGAAGTACAGGGAGACATCAAATAGATTTATATTAACTCTCTTCTTCCCATCTTATTTTACCTACTATAATGGGTTAAGTTGCATTATTCTTCTCCCCTGGTTGGGGACAATGCTGAAGATGTTAAATAATTGACATTTCTTCACTGAAAAAAAAGGAGCAAGTACACAGGGGTACAAACACAAAAGAAACTAGCCCTGAGATTCTCAGCATGAAACTCCCAAAGGGGAGAAAGTTTTTCATCCCTTTAAAAAATGTCTAAGCCCCAGTACTTACACTGTACAGTTTCAGCATTCTAGTTTGACACTAGTCCAAGGTAGTCAGCTCTGTCAGGACTGCAGAATTTCTGCAGCATATGTGGCATAACCATCCACACAAAGAATTGAATCTTTCTAGTTTGAGAAACTTATGAGGTAAGCACATGGGAAGATTGCAGCAAGTTCTCCACTTGTGTCTATCTTAATATAAAAACTTGTGTGTTTTTCCATGAAAAGTACTGACTACTATATTTTATACATTTTCTGCATTAAATTAGTTTGAGAACTTCTTGAGCAATTATTCAGTTAATATATCACCCAAAATCAATTACTTGCACTATAGGTTCCTTATAATGTTGTTATGCAAACTTATATTCAATTTTTAAAGCAAATTTTTAAACTGTGCAAAGTGATTTCCTACACCAGTTGAGCAAGTCTCTAGGCCAGTATAGTATTAGAAGTCCTAATGTCACTTGCAAGATCCTAAAAAATTCAGAATCAACCTTAACTAGACAACACAAGCTTTAGAATAGATGATTATGTTTCTATCTGATACTAGATAGTATTTAGATGTAATCTAACCTAAATGGAGGTTATGCCTATAAATATACAGAAATAAATTAAAAGTAAAATTCTTTCGAGTTTCTTTTAGGGTTTTGTTTCTGTACTAATTACAGACAAGCCGTGACCATGATCATAGAATCATAGAATCAATCATACAATCATTCAATTACTTGAAGGTGGAAGGGACCTTACAGGACAATCAGTTCCAACACCCTTGCCATGGGCAGGGACACTTTTCACTAGACCAGGTTGATCCAAGGTCCCCATCTAACCTGCCCTTGAACATTTCCAGGGATGGGGCATCCACAATTTCTCGGGACCACCTGTTCCATTGCCTCACCACCCTTAGAATGAAGAATTTCTTTCTAGTACTAATCTAAACTTACTCTCTGCCAATTTAAAGCTGTTACTCCTTTCCCTATCCTTACGTGCCCATGTGAAAAGTCTGTCTCTGTCTTTCTTCTAATCCACTTTTAGCTAGTTGAAGCCTGCTATGAAGGTCTCCCCAGAGTCTTCTCAGGCTGAACCAGCCCAATGCTCTAAGACTGGTTTCATAGCAGAGATGCTCCAGCCCTCTGATCATCTTCATGGCCCTCCTCTGGACCTGCTCCAACATGTCCTTGCCCTCCTCATCTTGGAAGCCCCAGGACTCCGGATGGGGTCTCACGAAAGTGGAGAAGAGGAGCAGAATCACCTCTGTTGACCTGAAACCAAATCTGACAGGCATAATTTGCAGTTAGTGAAGCCATGTTGGCTCATGTCATCATTTTCAATGTGTCTTAGCATAGGCCCCAGGAGGATCTGCTTCATGATCTTCCCTGGCACCAAGGTGAGACTGATCAGTCTGTAGTCCCCAGCTCTTTCTTTCTTCCCTTTTTAAAAATAGGAATTATATTTTCCCCTTTCCAGACTGCCACAACTTTTCAAATATGAAGGATAGTGGTTTAGTCACATCATCCACCAGTTCCATCAGGACCTGCTGATGCATCTCACCAAGTCCCATGATTTGTGCACCTTCAGCCTGCTTAGATGGTCTCAATCTTCTACTACAGTGGGTGGTTTTCCCTTCCACACCTTTGTCTTCTGCAACGTGGGAGGTGTGTCTGACATTCTTGCCAGGGAAGAAACAGGAAAGAGGTTATTGAGCACCTCACTCTTCTCTATGTCTCAAGTAACCAGCTGAGCTGTTTCTTTCTGGAGAGGGCCCATGTTTTCTTCAGTCTTCCCTTTACCACCTATAGAAGCTTTTTCTTTGTTGCCCTTCACATACTTTTCTAAATTTAATTCTATCAGAATTTTCCTTACCTGATCCATGTCTTCCTGGGCAAATTCTCTGTACTCCTCCCAGGCTACCTGGTTTTTCTTCTACCCCATGTAGGCTTCCCTTTTGTGTTTGAGTTTGTCCAGGAGCTCCTTGTTCTTCCATGCAAACCTCCTGGCATTTTTTTCCTGGCTTCCTCTTTGTTGGGACACATCATTCCTGAGCTTGAAGGAGGTGATCCTTGAGTACTAACTGGCTTTCTTGGGCCTCTCTTTCCTCCAGGGCTTTAACCCATGGTAGTCTACCCTGAATATGCCAAAGACTGTTTTCCTGAAGTCCAGGGCAGGGAGTTTCCTTCTCATTTTCCTAAGGATCCCTAAGAATCATGAAGTCTGCTGCTTCATGGTCACTGCAGCCAAGCCTGACCTTCTGCTTCACATTCCTCACCAGCCCCTTCTTGTTGGTGAGAACTAGATCCAGCACAGCACCTCTCCTCCTTGGCTCCTTTATCCCTTGAAGAAGGAAGTTATCATCAACACATTCCAGGAACCTCTTGCAATGCTTATGCCCTCTTGTCTTGTGCCTATAATAAACATCAGGTGGTTGAAGTTCCAACTGATCTTGTTAACCCAAGACCTCTCCTATTTGTCTCTAGAGAGCCTCCTCCATTCAGACTTCCTGATCTGGTGTACTGTGGCAGCCTCCTGCTATAATGTCACCTGTCCCTGCCCTCCCATTGATCCTGACCCATAGACTCTCAGCTCATACCTCACCCAGCCCCAGGCAGAAGTTCATTATTCCACTTGGTCATTGACAAGGAGGCAATGCTCCCTCCTTGTCTCCCCTGATTGTCTTAAGGACGTTTTACCTCTAGCTTTGCTGCTTACAGATGCTGCAATGAAATTAACATTTTGTCTGTCTGCACACAAATTTCTCTTTTTTGTCCTGCTCTGTGATATCTGCTTAGCACAGGTTTAACTCTGAACTACCTGTTGTTATTAGATTGTGAAGAGCTTAGCCTAAGAAAGCTTTAGCTCTTTGGACATCTGAAGTGCATTGGAATTCAATAACAGCACATTTCCTCTCTTGTTCACAACTCCAAAACTTGGACATGATGTTTTACTTAAAAGATAATATGAATAGCTTCAAATAATTTGTCTATTTGACAAAAAGCCTAATATAGGCAATGAGCAAAGGTGATTACTTTTCATTTTTCAGTATTGCATTGAAATATGTGTGCTATTATTTTTTAAATTTTTTATTTCCTTTTGTATATTTATACCACAAAACATATAACTAGAAGCAATACCTGAAGTCAGGAACAATTATTTATTTTAGCAATAATTTATTAAAGTGCAGGAGATTTTAAACTGTAATACTATATCCTTCTGAGGAATAAAACAACTCAGCACCCATTTATATTTTCATTTAAAAATAGAGGTACTTCAGACCCATGTATTTTGCAATGTTAAGGTACTAGTGCAATCAAATCAAGTATAATTGAAGAACTGAGGAAGGAATCTTTATCTGCCTGGGTTTATAGAATTTTTTAAAGTGAACAGTTTATGCTCTTAAATAAAATACTTGTCTCACAGAGGCAAGAAAAAATCTACATGGAAGTCAAATGATAGATGTTAGATATCTAAGGAAAAAAAGATGCTTAGTTATACAGGCCAACATTTAAAAATATTGTGAGCTTTCTTATGTATTTAAATGTAAATTTTCCCTGCAATTTTAATTTTATAGGAAAATTAGCTTTGTTTTCATTGTTTACCCACTTATTTGGAATCTGACACTAATATAACTCAGTCAAAAGCTTTTAGATTCATGTCCTTACACTTCTCTAAGCAACATCCACTAGTATCCAAAATGGATACCTGCTAAAATGGAAATTAATATCCTGTAACTGAAAACTGAGATTCCTTCATGCAAGTATTCAAATATAACACAATCTTAAAGAAGAGATCTTCAGAGAAATCTTGCACAATAAGTACTCACTTGTTTGTTGGGCATTTGTTCTGCTACTTTCCAGTGCAAGTATTTCTGTGGTTGTTTCCGTGTTTCAGCACCCATGTACGTGTTAACAGAGGAGGGTAAATATCTGTGCACTCCAGTGAGTCCTGAACTTGGGTACAAAGTATACTTTCTTTCAATGAGTGGAACAGAGTTCTTCAGCGTGAAACACTCAAGTTATCCAACGAATTCTGACTGCAAGTTGGATTATGTAGCTAAGCAGCTAGAGTACAAGTATTTCAGATTTTTCACTGCAGTGTCTCTCTCAGAATGTATGGCTTCACCTTGTACTTCATGCCTCCAAGTCTTCATCTCAAATGATGGACTCCCTTTCAACCTACCTGGATACTTAACCACATCAGATTTTCAGAACATTTTCACAGCATTCTTCTCACAGTATCCGCTACATTTCCCCTCCAGTTCAGTCCTACATTTAACAACTTTTGGTATGCTTTTTCTGGGCACACAAGTACTTTCCCTACTTCTGACATCACTGATAAAAGAAAAGTCTAGGACAGTAGTGGAATTTCTAAGGAAAGGCAGTACCAGTCTCACAGTTGAAATACCTCACCATTCTCTTTTGTGCTAGATATATATCATAGAATATTGTCTCTCTCTGTTCTGAGTCTGGACTAACAATGATCATCAGAGGGGAATTTTTTCTTGGTGTTGTCCACCATTATTAGCAGGTGAGTGTCTCACAAATTACATTAATTCATCTTTGAATGTGTTGTTGGTGTAAGAAGCAGTTATGAAGTTTTATTAAGAAAATTACAAAAAATTGTAATACAGGGAAATCAGTTAAAGGCCTAGAAACCACAGCAAAAACCCCACTCTTACTTCTTCCCTCTTTAAAAGCACTCTCTGAGAAATTGATGGGCTGCAAGTGCTCCACATAAAACCTTTTCTTAACAAATTCAGTACNATTGTGGTTGCATGATTGTTTTTTTTTTTTTTTTATTTTTTTTTACAAGACAGCAATGAATGCATGTCCTTGTTTTATTTCATGAATTAAAGTAATAAGTAATCACAAGAATGATTATTTTAAGGAAAGAAAAAAAATTTTTTTTTGTTTTGTGTTATGTCCTGAAAGAAAATTTTTAATCAATACCAATAGATTTCTCTGCTGAAGCAGAACTTTTTCAGGTAGAAGTTCATAGGTGTTCCTAGTTTGGAGATAAGATCTTTTATTTTGTTTTCCTCACTTTTTTCTCTGCTACAAGTATTTGGCATGCCATAAGTCTCAACCTGATGAACAAGAATACATGGACAAGGATACCCAATTAGCAAGCGTGTTTATTGCACTTCATTGTACTAAACTGAGTTCAAGAATACAAGTCTTGATTTCTCATTCTGACCAAGAGATGTATTTAGTAGTGAGACAAGGAGGTAGAGAGATGGTCTTTCTAGTTTAGAATCCTTATTCACACTTTGGCTGTGGGCACCAAATTCTGAGGCAGATTCTATGTCATTGCATAACTTTAACCATATTTCAGTCATCCTTGGCCTCCAATCAAGTCAGTCTCTTTCTTAGATGAATCCCCAAGTATGGAGTATATTGCAGAGAAATTCATTCACTATGACCTTTACTTCCTAGGCAGAGCACTGATAATTTAACAAAAGGCTGATTCATCACATCTCCATGATAGCAATGTGAAGAAGTCAGGAAGCAGAAATACAGGAGCAAGTAAAAGGAAGAGGAAAAAATACTAAACAAACAAAAAAACCCCAAACCCAAAACCCCCAGTCCCCAAACCCTCAAACCTACAACCCATTAAGAATAAAAAGTGAAAGTGACCATATCCAGAGATCCATATATGCCAGCCACCTGTGAGATGTAATAGATAATAGGCTTCTAGCAGATTTTCAGCTCATGGAAAGAGCTAGGAGACTTGACCTGATTAAGCAGCTTAGCTAAACTGGGCTGAAGCTCTGTATTTCTGACACAATCATTATTTCTGTAGTGAATAATATTTCTAGTTCTGTATAAAGGGAAAGAAAAGGACAACATCCCAGAGAGACCTAGGGAAATTTTCTAGGGCATTTGCAGGAACAGCAAGACCAGCCACTACTACCTCCTAGTAAGGTCTCAATGCAAGGCTGCAAAAAGACAGTTTTGGACCCAGCTGCCTTCAGAAGTAAACGAAATGGTATAAAACTACTGACTGTTTTCAAAGAGATGGAGAACTATTCTGAGCAACAGTGTTCAGAGAAGTTATGTATGAAATCAAAAAAGAAGTCAGATCCATACACCTGTAGACTCCTAAGATCCTGATGTTCTCCCACCTAAAGGATTCTATGATCCTGAAAACAACGACCATAAAAGAGGAAAAGATTGTAACATGGTGATTGTGGGCATGTCCATGAAGTGTTTCAGAATGTTGTCCATGAGAGAACAGGCTCACACTATAAAATGAGTTTATCACATCCCTTCCTCACTTTCTTGCCTTGAGTTACCACAGGGGCTGGGGAGAAGCTGTCTTTCCCATCAATCCATTACAAGATACCCTGAGGCAGCTTTCTTAGGTCAAAGAAAATCAGGATTCCTCTTTTTCAAACATCCACAGTTCGATCCTTTGGCCCATACACTTTTAAAATGTAGTATTTTTTTGTCAGATGAAAGAAACGTGATCAACTCTCTTCTTCCTATCTCTTGATTTCCTTTAATTCAAAAGGTAAGATTTCAATGTCATGAAAGTTATTCATCCTTTGACACAGATTGGAAAGTCTCCTGTGTGCATTGCCTGCAGGCTAAACTCAGTTCAAGTAAATGGATTCCTTCATAGCCTAAATCAAAAAAGGTAGAAGATGGGAGAAGGTGAGAGTTAGACACTTAGCTTGTAGTGATTAAATCCCACTTATTTGTGTGGGAGATAAACTATAGAGCTCAGAATAACTTTTTGTCTGAAAAACGGCATAACTGCCAGGATGTGGATCCTGGGTGAATTTTGGAGATGAGGTGATTCTATCTTGGGATATAGTTTTCCCATCTTTCACATGCAGGTGCTTTAGGAAGCCATTGCCTTTAACTGTAGGTAAAATAACCAAAAGATGATGTGACAATGGGAGATCAGAGGGGGTGGGCAGTGCTCAAGTAGGAGAGTTAACAGCAGCCTGGAGTCCGACTATAAGGAATTTGGATGGTAAGAGGCCAGTCTGCGTTTACGCAGACCCCTATGCTGTTTTTATGGGGTGTACTGAATGGCTCCCTTTTAGGGAACAAAATCAGTGGGAGGTAAATAGGGTACTGGCATGGCAAAAAGTGAAGTGAGGAGAAATCCTGAAAATTGCAAGATCCATAGCAGTATGAGTTGGATGGGGGACAGCCCAGCAGAAAGGAGACCATCCAGCCCAACTCTTAAATAACCAAATAGACTCCCTCACTTGGTTGGCTGTCTTAGCAGAGCAGAAAGAAGTAGAGCAAGAGGAAGAGAAATGGGGTTTTCTGTTGAAATGGCTGCATTTGAAACATGGCCACTCCGAGATGAGAGGCTTGTTGAGAGAGGGGGCAAGTGAAGGATTGGAGAACGGTTGGTCACCCAAAGGGCACGTGAAACATTTATCTCTGCCTGCAGCCAATTCCACACCAGACTGGGGAAACACTGTCTGCAGGATTACCCCTCACTCTAAGGGCTGGAAAAGGGTTATGGGAAACTTGGCAGGTTGACTACATGGGTCCTTTTGACAAATCTGAAGGAAAATGATATGCGTAGGAGTTGAATTAGTCTCAGGTCTGGTGCAGTCTGAAGCAGTAGCATGTGTCACAGGGGCAAGTACTGTGAAAGGGTTATGGTTCAGTTTCCTGCCTAAAGCAAAATCCATACTATCAGATAATGCCAGTCACTTCACAGCAGGAATAGTCCAAGAACAGGCAAAAACTAGAGGAGTGCTGTGGGTGTTTGATACCCCCTACTATCCACAAGTCAGTCGGATAGTATAAAGGACAAATGGTCACCTAAACTAGTTTTTGACACCTCAGGATCCAAAGTGGCCTGACTGACTTTGGGAGATTACGACCAAAGTCACTGATGAATGGAGAGTACCTGGATGTCCATGACTTGTGTCATTTTGACCTAAGTCACCTACTACCTCTTCTGGCAACAAAGGGACTGACAATCCCCAGAACTCTTTGCATTTTCCAGGTCAGCCAGTATTGGTAAACTTCCCAACTATTGCATTGTAGAAATGCAATGTAAGTTGTTGTCCCTCACCATTTTAAAAATAGACATTCTCATTTTCTGAAGATTAGCCTTTAAAATATAAATCACCCTCCTGGCTGGACTGCTTTCATTGAGACAATAGGTGGTGGCTTTTATCTTCTTGAATTTTTTAAACACATGCTGAACAAAGTTGTCCTGGCATGCATCCTGGCTGTTGTTTTAATGGTCAATTTACCCTTTGCTGTCAGAAAGACAGAGTACTGCTTCTTTCCTGTATAACGTTTATAATATAGGTAGAACTTAAAAATCAGCTGAGCATCCAAGATCACTTTCTTCTTGTCTATATGCTTAGTTTGCTTTGTAATTAGCTATCTTAAATTGCAGTCTTATAATTTAAAGAATGCCAATTTAAGCACGTTCTGGCCTTAATAAAGAGAGGAAAAGAAGAGAGTTTAATTAAATTACATTGGAAATTAAATTAAAAATAAGAAGGCATAACTTAATTTGTGATCAATTCAAAGTTCCTGGCTAAATATAGTAGTTATATCATTGTAAATTCCAATAACTAATATTCTGACATGTTAAAAACCACTAATTTCTAGCTTTATAATGGTGGTTACTGCAGTGTTTCATGTGATCAATACTACAAATGCATCATTTGCCACCCTACAGTTAATGTAACTTCTAATGTTACTTTAGTAAAATTCATGAATAGATCTAAAACCAAAATAAAATTTTAATTTAATAATTTTTTTAAATAATCATAGATATATATTTTTTCAATGTTATTTATGATGTAAAGAATGCTCTCCAGACTTCATTTTCTGTCTTTTACATGCACCATTTGTTGTTTTACAAAGGTGAAAATCTGAATAATATTGTTTTTGGTTTTGAAAGAAATCTCTGTTAGAACAAGTTTTGCTTTTATTAGCGTAATAGAAAGGCAGAAAGGCAGAAAGGGAGAAAGGGAGAAAGGGAGAAGGGAAGATAGAAAGAAGTAAAAAGGGGAGAAAGAAGAAAAAAAAGAAGGACAGAAGGAAAGAAGAAAGAAAGGAAGGAAGGAAGGAAGGAAAAGAAAAAGAAAAAGAAAAAGAAAAAGAAAAAGAAAAAGAAAGAAAGAAAGAAAGAAAGAAAGAAAGAAAGAAAGAAAGAAGGAAGAAAAAGAAATTAAGAAAAGGAATTAATTAGAGTTACACATTGTTAGCAGCTAGTAATGGACCTGTGAGGTAATGCTTCAAAATCTTCTGAACCTCCTTATATCTAAAATTATTGTTATTGACATTATTAATATTGGTAGGAAGTGAAATGCTCCTTGGTCATTTGATGTCTGATTGTAAAAGCTTTTTGCCATTATGGTTATTGCTGTCATCATGTGCTACTTCAGATTGAACAACTCATATCTCTGTCATCACTAATGGTCCATTATTAATACATGTCCTCAATCACTGATAAATTTAGCTGAATAATTGTCATACTCTACCTCAGATTTTTCTGCCGTCTCTGGGACTATGATAGCGTGCCCATGCTTACATAGGCTTGCATTCAGTATGAAGAACCTTTTGATATAGACTTGCAGCACATTAGCATGTGAATCATAGTGTCTGTGTTCACAATGCCTTGATATATAGTCCCAAGACTCATTCAGGTTCACTGGGAGATGTGACATTGAGTGGCTCTTGTCATTTTGCTTAATAAATAAGCCATGTAGAAAACTGCACTGCATTACCCTACATACTATTTTGAATCTCCCTTACTTTGCCATGTGACTGTCCAGCACCTTATGTCTATCATTTAACTGCTACAGGCACACCACATAATGAGACTGGCAGCTTCAAAAGCAAGCCACACATAAAACTGAAGTTGCTTCCGCTTTAAAGAGTGATACTGCTTCGAAGATATTAACATGATCTAGGGGAATTGCCATGCCTGGCTTACCATCAAATTCAAGCCAGAAAAATAACTTCTGAGCAGAGAAATCTCACAATCTCACAATACTACAGAAACTTTTCATCTGAAAAAAAGAGAGAGATGTCCTGGCTGGTTGTAGCTTCTCTTCTCTTGCCTGGGTTGAATGTTGCAAGCCTCCAGCTTCTTGACTCAACAAGTTAGAACCTGTGATGTGGTATTATTTTTTGAACTTGTGATGTGATATTATATTAGAACACAGGATAATAATCAACACATTAGAGACATATGACGTGCTGTCCAGGGTAAGACTACCTCAGAAATACGTCTTCCCACATTTTTATATGTCCCTTCAACTCAGGGGAGAAAATCAGGACCAAGGAACTCTGAACTGATTACTTCATAAAAAGGTGAATTTGGAAGCATAATTATGTATTCTGTACTACCTCTCCTAATCTAGCTATTAAGGTTGCATTTCTATTGATATATCATTAATCACTTGTGATTTATCTTAATTCCTTTAGGACACTTGTATCATCTTGTGCCTGCACTTTTGAGGTTCCCTGCAACAATCCCAAGGTAAATGTTACTGACAACTAATGCTTCATTAGCAACAATTACTCACATATACATCCTTGTGCAAGAATCAGTGAGTAGGTCGATCTACAAAAAAGTTCTAACAGTATAGAGGATGTTCATATTACAGAGGTAAAGTATTTTGTTAACTTTTCATTATTGTTATCTACTAGTTACTGAAGTATCACTGGTATGTCATCAAAACTGCATTACAATATTGCTCTCCATACAGATCAGACCTGAAACACATAAAAGTGAAATATCCTGAGAAACCTGACCCCTCACAGCAAAAACAACCTGGCCCTTCTCCACATATTTACTCTTTCCTGTGCATTTTACTCACCTACTTTCTTCAATCAATGCAGAAAACAGGTTGAAGATGTGTAAATCAAGTACCTCATGCTTGTTGTCAGAAGAACTTGGAAAGCCATCTTGTGTATAACTCCTTTCAGGAAAGCTCTCTAAAGATATTGTTGATGCCTAATGATTTTTGCCCTTTTTCTTCTGTAGATTCTTTATACTCTTTACACATATATTTTAACTCTGTAACCTATTATTGCATTCATAGCTAGTTTTCCCAGTATTTTTCTGTGGTCTGATAAGCAGAAAGACAAAACATATTCCAAAGCCCCGTTCCATCTTGGTTCTCTCTGGGAACCAAGGCTGAAAAACAGCTCTGCAACACATTTTCACCAACAAAGCTCAGTCTTATCTGAGGGGTTAGGATTTAGAAGTGTCTTGAACTGGGGGGAAATTGCATCACAACTTGAGCTCCTAATTGGTCATTTTTGTCAACTGTGCTAATTTACTAAACTTATAAAACTGTATTCACCCCATGGAGGTGAATTTTTTGAATGTTTTGTCAACATTTTCCTTATCTGCCCCTGGAGGCCTCCAATAAAGATCAACCTTTATATTACCTCCTATACTAATATTATCTCAAAAGTGTGTCATTTCATTACAGGTTTTTTAAGGCATCAGTGTCTGCAAAGGCAGGGACTCTTACCTGCTCTACAAACCCCATCCTCATGCTGAGAAATGCTGCTACTACACAACTGTTTTGAGACGTTAATAGGATAAATGACAAACATGTATTTTATTTTGTGTCTTCAACCACTAACAGAAACTGAAGGTAGGAAGTCTGATAAGATTTTGTTACAGAAAAGAAATATAATGTTAAAGAAAAGCTTGAGAACAATGAGAGCCCATGTAAGGACTGCTTTCAAGGAAGGACTCTGTCCATGTTATAAAACAGCACTTGGAAGGGCAGAAAAGGATGACACTTTCTTCAGCACATGCATGAAGAATATGTAGCCCAGGACATCCAGCAAAGCAGAGACAAAGCCTTTTCGGCAGACAGCTTGTGTCATCTGTAGAATAATGATGATTCTGGTTTTGGTACTTACTTTGTAGCTCCTAAGAGCACTTTGTGTTGTTTGTTGCTCTCAAAAAAAATTTTTTTTTTTTGAGAATACTTCTACAAAAAGAAAATAAATCATCAAAAAAAAACCCAAGAAGAAAAAACGACATATATAATTTCATATGCTTTCTAAACAGGCAGCACAGGAAGATTACTAGAATTCATATTTCCATATTTATCCCTGCAAAACAGCTGACATCTAGCAATTCACACCATGGTGACTTTGCAGTGTTTTGTATCACTTATTGTCCCATGTTTCCTTTATTTTCTTTTCCTTTTCCCTTCGCTGGACTTTCATATGATTTTATTAACCCAGAAGATAACTGCACCACCAAATGGAACAAATTTATTTTGCCAGATGATTCAATTGTGCAAAAGTCCAGCAAGAATGTAGAGGAAGCTACAGACCAAGAGCTCTTTTTTCCTTGACCAAATTTTGCTCGAGAGGTCTAATCTTTTGTATTAATACACAAGACCTTCTACTATTTCTTGAAGTTTCTTTTATAAATCAATATGGGGATGGTTGATTTTTCATTAGTTATATCTTGCCTAGGCAAGTAAAATTTATTTTATTTCATTATAAGAAATAACTGTGGGAGTTTATGTAACTGCTTGATGCTGAGGTTCACATAAAAATAAAGTTTGCAATATCTTGTTACAACAGTCTACCTCATTTTTTAAAACTGCATTTTTTAGTGTTTGTCCAAAGTATTCTGCTAATCTATTTTGAATTGTGTAACAAATAACTGATCTAGTGCATTTTCTCACTTTTTGTTTCTTTCAGGAAACTGGAAATTCTTCAGCAAAATAGAAAATTCTTAATCTAAAACAATCTCTCCAGGCAAGCCATATGGGAAAAAACAAAATCACAATATGCCTCAATAGTTTTAACAGAAATGATTATCATTAGTGCACTTCTGGCTTCCTATAATAAACGCAATTTATAATTATGTACATGTATTTATTTTTCTCTGCTAAACAAGATGCAGCATCTCTACCAAGGTTTACTGCCATTTTCATCAAAAGGATAAAGTGATTTGAGTGACAATGTTCGTATTGATTTCCTCTTTCAATACTAGTCCAAAGACTCATACCATCAAGAATAAGTTCTCTGTGGTTTTATTTATTTATTTATTCATTTATTTGTATTTTTATTATGTGTTCACTGCAGCATGCTAGAGTAAAAATTACATTTTGTGGCTTGGAAAATGAACATTAATTGAGTTGCAAAGTACATACAGTAACAATACACAGAAATTCTTGTGCATCTCTGCACTGCAAACACACAAAACATTTGAGTTTTATTACCGTGACACTAAAAATTTTGTGCATTTTTTTGGCTTTATTTTTTCCCCTACAACCTCTCCTTGCAAATGATATGCAGTTCATTGATCTATTTGGTTTATATGTCAAGGTGGTGGTATCAGGGGGCAGCAAGGATGACCTCTGTGACCAACACCAGAGCCAAAGAGGAGGGAAGAGGTGCTCTAGGTCCCTGCAGCCCCTGGAGAAGCCCATGGTGAGGCAGGCTGTCCCTTTGCAGCCCCTAGTGAAAAAATTTGGAGCAGATTTCCACCTGCAGCCTGTGGAGAACCCCACACCAGAGCAAGTGGATATGTCCTGAAGGAAGCTGTGGCCCATGGAGAAGCACCCATGCTGGAGCAGACATTCTGGCAGGAGCTGTGCCTTATGAGAGACCCACACTAGAGAAATCTGTTCCTGAAGGACTATACCCAGGGCAGAAGACACATTTTGGAGTAGTTTGTCAAGGGCTGTACATTGTGAGTGGGACTTCACGCTGCAGTAAGGAAACAGTGTGAGGAGGAAGGAGTAGCAGAGAAGAACTGTTATGGACTCACCACAACCCCCACTGCCATCCCTCTACATCGTTCAGGGAGTGGATGAAATAAAGGAGTTAAGAACATTGAGCCTGGCAAGAAGGCTAGGAGGGAGAGATCTGCTTTTAGGGTTTTGTTTGCTTTTTGTTTGTGGGGGTTTGTTTGTTTGTTTGTTGTTTGTTTGGTTTTTGGGGGTTTTGTTTTTGTTTGTTTGTTTGTTTTGTTGCTGTTTATTTGTTTCTCACTGTTCCACTTTATTTTTAATTGAAATCTAATTAAATTAATCTTCCCCAAGCTGAATCTGTTTTGCTATGGTGGTAATTGGCAAGTGTGTGATATTTCTGTATTCATCCTGACGTTTAAATTCACCATCTTATTTTGTCCCCTATCCTGTTGAAGAGTGGCAGTGAGAGAACAACTGGGTGGACATCTAGAAGCCAGCCAAGGCCAACCCACAGCAATTGCTTGTCTTAATTTTAACTTTCACATTTACAGAATGATTTATTTACTTTAACCTCACATGACTATTAGTGGTTAGCTTTTTGAGTAGTGGAAATAGGATGCACAAATCACATTTGATACTACCATGATACAAATTGGTTCAGAATTTGGATTCAGAATTTTTAGACCAACTTCATATCCATGACCTCTGGTTGCCATCTGTTCTAAGGAGCTAACTACTCTCCTCTGCCTCCATATTTTTCATCTACAATTTACAGTACTTCTCTGTGATATCAAAATCCCTCTTCACTGGGTTACATGGTAACATCACTGACAAAAAAAATTTGGAAAGTAAAATACATTTTAAAAATAGTATACCTCTTACGGGAGACTTACTGGCCAAGAAAAACTAACCAACATTTAAAAGTCTGACCTGACTTAACGAGTTCTTACCAAAGTAGAAATTTTGAATTTTTCTTTCAGCCATATAAGCAAATGTCAAACCTGCAGGAACTTGAGTTGAAGTAACCCCTATCACCTCTCTAATTTATATCAGTTAGCTCCATGTATAGATCCAAAAAGGGAAATTTTGTTTTGCATGCAGTGGTGTCTCTGGGAAAATGTGCTTCAACCTCTCCAAAAAAAATGTTGTTAAGGGTGCAGTGCCTTATGTAATATCCCTTCTCTGACAAGCAGGTCAAATGTACAATAGGCACTGGGTCAGGCAAGACACACAATGTCAAGCACATTTCCTGGAGCTGAGAACACCTCCACATCCCAAATGGTGGTTCCTGCACTCACCTTTCAGCACAAAGGGAGGAGATTTGCAGTGTAATATATCAAATGAAACATGGTGAGGAAGGAGGTGGCTTATTAGAAGGGAGGGAGGTAACCAGCAAAAGTGCCATCTATCCCAGAGCATCAGATGACACACTCCATTGCATCTCTTCTGACCTCTGCCTTCAGGACCTGTGAGCTCACAGTCACACCAGCACATGAAGGATTGGGGCACTGGGGAAGCTGGGAACACTGCCAGAATCTGGCATCTGTATCCCCAAGAATAAGAGGAATGGCCAGCATTTCTCCAACCTTGTGTTTGATGTGCATTTGCACTTTCTGCAGTGCTTATCAGCCTAGAACTTACACAAGAGAGGACTCAATAAGAGTATCCTATCTTTTTGGATGGCTGTCAATCACGAGATGAAAGACACGACTGTCCTAAATTTCACTTGCACACACAGGAAATTATTCAGCACCATCAGTTGGGGATTTCTTCACAAGATACTGCGAAGTCCTGCTGTGTAAACACAGCAACCCCACATGCTTACACATTGCAGCACTCTAATGGGAGGTTACATTCAACAGTTATGGCAGTCATGAAGAAGGAGGAGGCACAGGTGCACATTGCTGTCACTACCATCAGCTCCAAAAACTTCTCCTAAAGCTGAGGTGTGAAACCACCTGGTAATGAAGCTGGGAAATATTTTTATGACGTTCCCCCACATTGTGTAGAGATAATGCCTATAAGGCCAAATGGTTGCTGCTCCTGTTCTAACAATAGCAGCCTATGAAGGGAGTACTCTCATTCTCTAAAAGGACCAGTGAAGAAACCTGGAGGCAAGTGAATTTGGTGAGACAAAGAAGCAGAAGGGACAGGCTCAGTCAGTACCAAGCAGATCCTTGAGTTGCCCATGGTGTGTGCAACTGCCAGACCACCTGAAGGGGTGAGGGAGGATTGACAGCAAGGCTTCACAGCCTAGTAAGGGCAAATACTGTCCTCAGGGCATAAGCAGTGCCCCCAAGATTTCAATTGCGAAAGGACCACATGAGACAGCTGCATCTGCCTCTCCAAGGCAGCAACAGAGTGTGTCATGGCACACTGTGTGTCAGGGCACATCAGCCCTGCCTGTCCCACCCTGGCCTCAGCTTGTCCCCAAGAAGGTGCCCAATGCTCAGGTCTGGGGCTGTGCTGGTGCTTACACTGCCCTGATCCCAGCTGGGACTGTGGGACAGCCTTGCCTGCCAGACCATGCCATCCCCTGCTCCTGAGTGCTGTTGGCCCCCATGGAGATCTGAAAGGGTGTTGTAAAGTAAGGAGTTAACTGCAAAGTATTAAAAATTACAAGGTAGAGCTACTGCAATAAGTGAAGACCCAGAAGGTGCCTGTTCCAGCTGGCAGCACTGGAAACAGCACCAGCTGGACCCTTTACCCCAATTAGCCCTCTGTCTCTAGGCATGGCCATGTCACAGGTGTGGGGATCTGGGCTGCTGAGCAGCAGTAGAGGAGATCCAAACAGCCCAGGACATACCTGTGTGGGCACTGTGGATATGTACAAATTTAACATTACTATGCTTATGTATTTTTAGCATGACACCTGATACACATTATCAAGCACCTCTGGGCACAGTCAGCTCTTTCCTTTCCCATTAGCATGGATGTTCAATATGCTGCAGAGTGTTCTTTCTGGGAGTAGTGACCTTGCTAAGATTCCTGTGCCCTGTCCACTGAAGTCAGACTGGAGAGTGTGAAGTTTTTGGAGACTGTAGAAAAGGACCACAGGGATTTGGATTGTTTCAAGGTGAATAGAAGAAAAAACATCAGGGCTTAAATTTAACTAAGTCTTCATCTCTGAGGGGTACTTTGGGAGAAAGGGACCATGATGGATGATAGCACCAGGGTATACCTATGCCACTACTATGCCTAAAAGGCCCAGGAACACTAGTTTAGTATGTTTAGCAGTTCAACATGAGGTTAACACAGAACCAAACAGCAATGGATGCAAATATATCCCTTCCTATGAATGAAATTCATTTGGCAAAATAATAGAAGATATTTATGAGAATGGTTCCTCTGTTTTGGAAGTTCTGGTGCAGTTTGTGTTACTACTTGAGGTCAATTTATCTTGTTTGTGAAACCTCTGATGCCTATCTCCTTCCATGGAGCAGTTCTCTCAGTCAGGGCTTCCAAAACCATTTTACATTCTATTCCTAAAGAGAGTATTTAAATATTTCTTTTCAAATGGACACAAATTGTCCCAAATACTGAAATAGTTGACTAGCTCTTTGTGGTCTACTGTTAAGAGCACTGCTTGAAGACATCTCAGACATGTAACACTCCCCCAAAAAACTTAATTCCTCCCAAAATTCCTGGAATACATACTTGATTGTTGTCTGAAAGGTGTAGTGAGATAGAACTAAACTATAGTCTTAAAAGTATTAAGGTACACAAGAGTTGGTTATTCTAATATGTTCTTAGTCTCTCTGTATTTAGCAAGCTGGCCCAATCTTTCCAGCTCCACAGACAATGGACCAACAAGGCCATGTAGACACACATCAAGTTTTTGTATAGAGAGTGTCTTCATATATAAGTCTATAGGCAAAATGCTAAGATGTACCCCTCCACTTTTGCATGTCTTGCCTCTCACATGTCCACAGAAGGACAACGTGGCTCGTGAAAGGTTGAGAACACAAATCTAGAGCACAGTCTAGAACAGCTGAGTGGGCTAGTGTTGGTTAACCCAGGGAAAAGGAGGCTCAGGGGAAAGCTTACAGCTCTCTATAACTACCTGAAAGGAGGCTGTACCAGACTCTTCTTCCTTGTACAAGGACAGGCTGAGAGGAAATGTTCTCAAGTTGTGTCAGGAGATGTTTAGATTGAGCAATAGGAACGATTACTCCACCAAAAGGTTTGTGAAGCATTGGAATTGTTTGTCCAGGGAAGTTGTGGAATCACCAGCCCTAGAGGAAATAAAAAGATTAGTCAATGTCTTGCATAGGGACTTGGTTTATTGGTGAACTTGGCAGTGTTAGGTTAATGTTTGGATTCATTGATTTTAGAGGTCTATTCAAAATTAATATTTCTATGATTCCATTATTTTATTGTTTGTTTCAACCATCTTTAATAAAAAGCACTGTCATCACATATGCTTTTGTGCCAGACACACATCACCTTCTTCACTTCGATGCTGCAGTCCAAGTATGCTGCTGACATGTTTCTAAGGAGTTTGGACTGATATGCTGAAGTGTGTGCCTAGTGCTCTTTCAGTAAATGCCACAAGCTGTGACTGAGGCACTGGAAGGTGATGTATTCCTGTAAATGCTTAATATTTTCTGCCTTAATTTGAGGTGAATCAGCTCTATTCTTTCTATTCTGCTCCCTTTTGGAGTGCAGAAAACAGGTGCAGAAAGACCATCCTTCAGCTCTACACATTCTCTGGTTCAGGGACAGAAGGAGTAATGCCTCATTATGTAGCATAATTTTGGGGCTTGGAGTCCAGTGTTAGAGAACATTTGCAATATTGTTTTATTTCTCCCATGCCTTTGGTGAAGCAGAGGCTTCTGTTGTTGGACATAACAGACAGAACACCTGACAGGCTCTTCCATGAGATGAAAAGCTGTTCACCTGTGCCTTATATTCAACTTATTCCTACCTATACAGGCTGGAGCTATTATAGAAGACTGATGTACACTCCAGTTTAGAGGAAGAGCTTTCTTCTCAGGGAGAGTACAGACATAATTAATAAGGAGGAATTGAGGGTGCACTGAAAGGGATAAGAAGTGTAGCTTTCTTTAATTGTGGCTTGTGATATAACCTTGTTGAAAACATGACTGATTTGAAATGCTATTTTCATTAAGGTATATATCTACATAACCTTCAGTGAATATAGGAGTAAATAAGTTATTCAGTATTTGAGATAATGCACCTTATGAACAATGATAGCCACATCAGGAAATGCAGCCAGGCTAAAGATAAACACATATTAAATCCTGAATCTCACTCCTATAGTCTGTGTGGAAATAATAAAAAAATTAAGTCCAAGGAAGCTAGTGGCAGGAATATGTTAATGAAAGTTGCGGTCCAATATTTGTTTGTTTTTTCATTCAAAAAGTGTAACTAACAACTGCATCCTGTGCCTTCTCTGAAAATATACCTCTCCTTACCATGGGAAATTAGAGTTTAGACTCATTGAAGGACCTCCAAGAAGGATCTCACTCTTCATGCCCCAAACCCTTGGTTCCACACACTAATACCCAAATGTAAGTTACAAACATTTTTTTTTATGGAATTTTTTTTTCAGTGCTCAGTGATATTGCTGAGGGACACTTTTTACGGCTGAAATGGTTTTCTTACAAACCCATTTCAGTCATGACTGAACATAGAAGTATAAAAGCCTACTTGTTCCAATATGAAGTTTTAGAATTATACCCATATCTTAAACCCCATTAAACTTGATATTATATAAAAAGTTAAATTTATATGGATTTAGATATAACATAAAATAAATAAATTAATTAATCCCATAGAATATTACCACAAATAATTTCTGAATAAATATGCTTAAATCCTCAAGGTAATATGGTAATATGACCAAATGCATTATGAGGAAAGCTGAGCAAAAATAGATTTCTGACCAATGGCATAACTACAACAGGTGATTAATGAACTAGGAAAGAGGGGTAAAGAGGTGCCTGTTACAGAGATCCACATGTTGAGAAGGGTCTTAAAAGACTAGAGAGATTTTAAAACAGAAATAAAGCCATAAAACCATAGAATCAAATAATCATAGAATATGCTGGGTTTGAAGGGATGCATCAGGATCCCAGAGCCGAACACTTGGCACTCTGCAGGACACCCCAAGAATCATACCAGGAGCCTGAAAATATCATCTAAACGCTTCTTGAACTCTGACAGGCTTGTGCTGTGACCATTTCCATGGGGAGCTGGAACGATCCGCGCAATACAAGCGGGAGTCATGATAGTTCGTCGTCTGATCTCAAAGTGCAAAGAAATCAGGAGGAAATCAGTTTGCATCAACACACTACTCCCTTATTAAATACTCACAACTCAATAATGCAATAGGAGGGTGAGAAAGAGAGAGAGATAGAAGAAAAGAGGGGGAAGTGAGGGGACAGATAGCTACCAATGGTGACAAAGTCCTCGTGGCCTTCTTGCCGATAGACTTGTCGACGAGATCCTCGTGGTCCTCTTGCCAATGGATCCGTCTTCTTCCCTGGGGAGATCTTGAATTGGTTCATTTTTGAGGGTCTCTTTATAGTCCTTTTCGGAAGCAGGGGGCGCCTGACCACGAGGTGGGGAGAGTTTATACATCATCAGCAGGTGAGAGCAGGTACGGGACATTCTCAGCAGCAAAACTGTGTCCTGTAATCACGGTGGCAGCGAAACTGCATCCTGTAATCACGGTGGTCTGCACCAGGGTTTTGGTCCAGTGGACACAATGCTTGGCAGACATTCACCTC
>VZTR01004714.1:2636-14105 GCA_013400775.1 Chaetops frenatus | reverse complement strand
GGGGGGGGGGAACCCGGCAGGGCCCCCCGGCCGCAGCCCCGGCACGGCCTGGGGAGCGGCCGGCCCGGGCCATGCCGGAGTTACCTTCCACGCGGGCAGAAGTCGAAGAGCGCTTCCAACTTCCCGCTCCTAAAAAAAAATGTAAGCTTCGCAAAGACGCCTCTAATTTCAAGTGGCTACATGAAGTGCCCATCTTAAAATTAGCCAATCCGTGGGCTCCTCACTTCTGCTGGAAACTGAAATAAAGGAAGTAGGAAAACAAAGAAACCCCCCCCAGGAAGGAGAAAAAAAAGTTGTTGTCCTTTAAACCACAACGATATCTCAACCCATAAGTTTTCTATCATATTTTCAACCCCGTCCCTTTTAAGAAGGAGGAATAAACTAGAGGCAGCCAGCCAGTATCAAGCCAATCAGAAACAGAGAAAAAGATAAAAAGGTAGTCAGATAACTTCTGAGGTCACAAAGTGTTTTAGATTAAATAAATTCAATATCTGGTTATGTGGATATGTGTGCGTCTATTAAATACGTTCACAGAGCATTTTAGCTTAACAAATATTCTTAATTTTTGCAGGAAGGTTGTTTCAGCTAGATAAGCTAGCTCCCCAACAGCATCAGCATGTCCAATTACATTCCTGACCATGAACTAGAAACTGCACTTGTAAGCTTACAGTTCTCACCACACTTTAGTCTCTAAGTACATAATTATTTATGCAGTACATTATCACATGAGAGGGAAATCCATGTTTATAGACCTTGACCAGCACACGTTATTTGATGTACAGTTCATTTCCAAACAAGGATTAAAACAAAAAGCCAAAAAACAAAACAAACAAAACAAAACAAAACAAAACAACAAAAAAACAAACAAAACCCCCAGCACTTGAGCCGAGAGTTAAAAAACCCCAACTTTACTCATGAGACGTTGAGTAATACAGGCCAAAGAACTTCATCACTTTAAAACTAAGTAGGGAAAAAGGTTAAGCAGTGTGAGATTATTACAACTTTCATATATGTACAGTTTCTGCTTATACATCTGCTTAAGACAAATCAACACTCATGTAATAATTTTTTTTGTTTCTATTTTTTTTAGAAACAATAGGTTTGTTGTTAAAAGTGAGTATTACATCAAAAACCTGATCTGAACCTACTGAACACTTTTCTATCAGCTGTGCTCTCAGTCAGCCAAGCTCTTAAAAACCATAATTAGATCCTATCACATTTGAATTAAGCTAGAAAACAGCACCCTGCAAAAGATTAGAGGCATGTGCATAGATAGCCATAACTTTTACGAGAAATGGAGAGAATTCATACTTATTATCTGTTTAATCACACCTAGAGACAAGAGAAAATGCAGCTGCTTCACTGGATCAGACCCCAAAATAATGCAGACACTGCTTGAAATTTCTCAGTTTTGCAAAATTACGTTTTAGTTAACTCATGCTTGCAGTTAAACACATAGGTAAAGGCTTATGCACCACTATAGCACGTCTTTAAAGTTTCTTCTAGTTTGTCAAACAAATCGTACTTCCTGATCCAGCAAAGCATCACTGCTCAGAGATGTTTCGTTGTTGAAGTGGCATAAGGGCAAACACAGTGTTAAGTAAACTAGGAATATAAACAAATGAGGGTAAAAAATAACTGAAGCTGGCAAAAGTAACTGAAGTTTTTGTTTCTGGAAAATTCATTGTCATGGTTTGATACCGTCCAAACACCAGACACTCACAAAAGTCTTTGCTTACTCTCTTTTGCTACAGTTGGGTAGAGGAGAGAGTAAAAAATATTAATGAAAGGCTCATGAGTTGAGATGAGAACTGGGACAAAAAACACTCTACAAGCGAAACAGATTCAAATTTAAAGGTATAAAGTAAATTTATTATTAACAGAGTCAGAGGAGGATAATGAGAAGTAATATAAGCCCTTAAAACACCTTTTTTTCCCCAACCTGTCCCTCTTCCCACAGACAGTGCATGGAGGTGGGGCATAGGGGTTTTGGTCAGTTTGTCACTTGAGATCCTTTTCTGCTCACTCAGGGAAAGGAGTCCTTTTTTTTGCTATGCTGTGGAGTCCCTCCCACCAGCAAATAGTCTTCCCAAAACTTCCCAAGTTGTGGTGTGGGTCACTTATCCAGGGGGTGTAGTCTTTTAAGGACAGACTGCTCTCGTTTGGAAGAAGAGGCTGTGTCTACTTCTGGAAGCAGGGACTCTCTCTCTATTCAGGTCTCCCACTAGACTATAGCTTTCTCTAACATCCAGCGGCTCCGGTGTCAGGACTTTACCCAGCGGCTGCGAGTGGATCTCTGCGTCCGCATGGACTTCATGCATTACTAGGGAAGAGTTTGTTTTATCATAGCCCTCACCACGGCTTGCAGAGGAATCTAAGCTCCAACCCCTGAAGCACCTCCTCCCCTCTCTCTTCCGCTGACCTTGGTGCCTCTGTGTTGTTTTGTCTCACATGTCCTTTCTTCCTCCTCTTCTCTGACTAGAAGAAAAACTGCTGTTTGCAGGTACTATTATCAATGAGTTCCACTAATTCAGAGATTCTTGCAAAATCCCACAGTGCCAGGAAGTTGTTCTCATCTAGGTTCCTGTCAGAGACTGAAATAGTTCGTGCCTCAAACATTGATATAAAATTTTGCTCATTTAAAAAAAAAAAAAAACTGTATTAAGAAGCTACAACCAAAGAAGCCTCCCTAAAGATACCTGACTGGGACTTTGGATTGAAAGCCAAACTGCTGAGATTAGATAAAGGGAAGACCCATTGTTCAATCACCTGAAACAAACAAGTAAGCAAGGAAAAGAATGTTAGCCAAACCCAGCAGCCCTGCTAAGAGGAATCTCTGCATGCTTCAGGATTGGGGAGGCCATAGCCCACAGACCCATTTGCTGGGAGCAGCTTTGCACAGATTTCCACCCCAGCCGAGGTGGGGGAAGGAAGTTTTGGTGTGTTGTAACCTCTGCTTAGGGGCAGTGAACCCATCCTCCCTTACACACACTGGCCACGGAACCCCCAGCCCTGGGAAGGCCACATCCACGGGACATTGACCTGAGAGGCAGCTGAGGGGGGGCCTTCATCCATGAACACCCCCCCCCCCCNCCCCCAGAGTCTCTCCTGAGGCCTTGCCCCACAGGGCTGCACGGGATGCAACAAACCCAGAGTCTGCTGTGAGAGACAGTGGCAAACTCCCCCCACCAGGGAGGTGACTGGGATTTCCTACCTGGCCTGAGAGTTGGCATTATTTAATGCTTTTCTTCATGTGGGACACCGAGAAGGAGAAGCTGCTGTCCTTCTGCCTGCAGAGCAGCTGGCTGGGGGCAGGCAGGCAGGCAAGGCTCATCGTGGGTCACTCTGAGATGCTGGCAGCTGTGGCCCTGCATGGCCGTGTGCCACTCCAGGAATGGCCTCTGATGGCCGTGCTTTGCCACCCCGGGGAAAAAAACCCAAGAGCAGGCTGTTTTGATTTTCTTCTTAAATATGTCATCACTGAGGTATTACCAACCTCTCTAATTGGGCCAGCAGCACGTCCATCTTCAGAGCCATGAGAGATGGGCTCTGTCGGACATGGTGGAATCTTCTAGCAGCTTCTCACAGAAGCTACCCCTGTGGCCACTCCACTGCCAACAACCAGGCTGTGTCAAACTAACACGTTCATAAAACAGATAGCTAAAAAATATATACAAGAAAAAAAACAAGAAGAAATGAAGGGAAATGGCACTCAATGATTTAGCCTTGCACAAATCAAAAGTGGCAGTCAGCTTTAATCGACCTGGGGAAAGAAAGGAGGTTCTGTTTCAGACTTCATTTTACTATCAGTTAGCTAATAAGAAGCTAAATAAGTAATCTCTACTTAATTGTTTTCCTGGCAGTTTTTAATATTAAGTGTTGCCCAAACCTATTACTCAGATAACACAACACTGAAATCTGTTTCAGTACTGTGTATTCAATTACAAAAAAAACCAAAACTCAAACAAAAAATCAAAACCAAAACCCACAAAAAAGCATCTTTTTTTTGGCAATTTAAAACATCTTTTATTACTGTGTTTTCAAGTACAGTCTCAAGCATCTACACAAAACCATATCCATTTATTCTGCTTTAAAACCCTAATGCTTACATGACAGTACTTGCACAGATGAGCTATGCAACTAATAAGGTGTTTCAAATTAGAGATGTTTGAATTAATGTATTATGTGGAATTTTACAAATTTTTTATTGCACACAGGCTTGAGAATGAAACTAAAGTTTATGCTGTAAGTTCCTGTTCACGTTAATGACTGAGTATTGTTGATTAATGAGCTAAGTATCAGTTATTTGGTAATATAGTAATACTGGTATCAGTTATTTGGTAATATTTTTGGTAATAAAAACATGTAATCAACTCAGAACCCAGTCAAGTGCTGCATTTCTGTAGGAAAACATGGGATATGTATTAAATGAAGGAGTAGGCATTCTCCAGCTACCCACTGAATGAATAACATAATACAGATATAAACAGCAGTCAGAAAAGACATTTGCATTTAAATTCTCAACAGTTTCTATAAACCTTTGCAAGCTGGTGTTTTTTAGTCTGGAGAAAAGGAGGTTCAGGAGAGACCTTGTCCCCCTATACAAATACCTGAAAGGAGGTTGTAGTGAGGTGGCTATTGGTCTCTTCTCCCAAAAAGCAAGTGATGGAACAAAAGGGAACGGCCTCAAGTTGAGCTAGGAGAGGTTTAGATTGGATACTAGATATCAGGAAAAATTTCTTTATTGAAAGGGTCATGAATCCTTGGAACAGGCTGCAGGGAAGTGGTGGAGTCACCATCCCTGGAGACCTGGCACTGAGGAACATGGTTTAATGGTGGACTTGGCCCTGTTAAGTTTGCTGTTGGACTCAATCTTAAAGGCCTTCTTCAACCTCTGTGGTTCTATGATTCATGACACGATTCTATACATTTTTGCCATCTCTATCCAACTCCTACTTAATACACAAATTGAAACAATTTTGCTATGTACATCCATAATATTTGTGAGCTTCCCATTCAAGTGTGGACCTTTAGGTGTTGTTAATTTCAGTTCAACCGTTCTGATGTCAGACACCTCAGATATTCATTGAGGCAACTTGCTGAAGACCTGCTCAGATGATATTCTAAAAGTACCCCATCAGACATCATAGGCATTTTAGGGATGTAGAGCTAAAGCATAGAATAATATCAAAATATCTGTGATCTTTTTGGTTTATTTCTTTATTGGAGGTTTTTAGGTTTTTTGTTGACGATATTGGTATTTGTCATCAAGCAGTTTTCAAAAGGTTACCAATAAATACCATTGGCTTCAGTTGGTTCTTTGAATTCCCAGCTTTTTTACAGTAAAACCTTGTTGCTTCAAAAAAAATCCTATGTACTGGGAAAATAATGATGTAAAAAATTCTTTGTACATACTCAGACCCATGATTACCTTTTCGTCCACAGACCAGAAATTGTTTAATACCGTATGTCCTTTCACTTTACCTGAACAAGAAATGAAAAAAAAATTACCTTGTAGGAAAACAGATGTTATTTTTGTTCTCATACTATTACATCAAAATAGAAATTAAGTTTCATCTATGGAAATGCTAATACCCTGATTAGTTGTTTTGATTCAGTTTGCATTTCAGTAACAAGCAACACAGACTTGATAAGGCATTACATCTGTACAGCCCTCAGTGGAAGTACATGCTAAATCCTTTTGTGAGAGAAACTGAGAAAAGTAGAATCTATGATTAGAAGTCAATACATACAAGAAGCTGATTATCTGCTGTTACAAAGTAGGATCTATCAAAATTACATGATTCTCAGAACTGCTGAGAATGTACTGATATTCTTACTCCACTGGGAATAATGTGTGTTCAGTATCTCTGAAAAGAAAGTCATTTAAAATTGATTTGGATGTCTAATAATGTCTAATTGAAGAACTCTCTAAACTAAATACTGGAGTGAAAACTTGAGAGTGTGAAGGAAAACATATGACATCTGGGACTGGGGTTTAGAAAAATCTGAGTTAAATGAGGCACTTTTATTCATGGTTTCTTTTCTTTGCATACCTATGCTGTCTTTATTTATTATTTATCAGCAGGTATTTTCCAAGATAAGTGTTTCACATTACAGAACAGTACAACATGCAGAAAGCCATCTAAAATAACCAAATTCATGTTCTTGTGAAGCAGTTGTAAGGTATATAGAAATTATGGTTTTCCTTTGCAATGAGTGAGATTTGTATTAGTAGACATTTTAACCTCTTGAATAGCATCAAACTCAGGTAATAAATACTATGCCATTGCTAGAAAAAAATTAAAATCAGTATGTCAAATTTCTAGAAAATAAAACTCCTAGTAACACCCCAAGAAAATAACTACTTTGATAATAGGTATTCAGAAGTAGTAGGAACAACTGATGTTAATCTAAAAGTTCAGCTGTTGGTATTCATTACCGTAGTTAGTGTTTATTACTGTAGTTCTGGGATCTGAGATACTACTTTGTAGTTATTTATTTCACTGGAAGGTATCTTGTTTCAAATAAGCAGTGTAGTGCTTACTTATTCAGTAAGTTTTGTCATGACACTTTCTTTATAATTATACCTTTTTGAGTTTATGATTGGGTAAAGATAACTCCTGACAGGTTTCAATGCCACTACCTGCAATGATGCGCTTTGCTAAATTTTTCCTCACTTCATCATTTTCATTAAATAGAACTTACAGCAATTTTTCTGCTCCTGTTTCTGTCTTGTTTCTGGTGTTCTGTGATCTTTAATATGATCCTTCTTATCCATTCATATTAGATGATTACACATTTTCCGACTTTGATCTATGCAAGTTGCAATTGGGCTGATTTGCTTGATGTTAGCATTCCTTCTGTCTGAGACAATTTCTAAACTACTTGTCCAATTTCTATTTTTTTTTAAAGCAAACACATTAATTCCTATGCTGCAGTTGAAAAAGAGATGTCCTAATGACTTGAAAATTACTGTAGCTGTGCATCTTGTGAAATGGCAAATGCCTTTGCTTTCCAAGCCTTCCTTTTCCTATTGAGCATCCTTTTTCATACTTCCGCTTGCAAAGCCTTTTTTTCTTCAGAAAACCCTAAAATGCATTCCTGCACTGCCTTTCAGGGTATAATGTTTGGTAAGAACACACTGCTTCTTACTGGGTATTTCTAACAAAGTTTGACAGTAACATCGGTGAGTCTTAGTCATGTTTAGTATATCTGTAGACATAAAATGCACAGAGTGCTTTGCTCCTTTCTCTGTTCCATTGTCATTTGGTTTGAAAAGTTGTAATCCTTTCATAGCTCAATAGCGTTAGACCTTTTAAGAAAAACATAGTCTTATATTAAACAAAGATTCATTATTTTATAAATGCAATTAACGTCCAGGGCAAATGTCTGATTAGTAGAATTTTGGTCCAATTACTTGTGTTCTGTGCTGCAAGAAGTACTGACAATAGAAGTTATAGTAACAGTCTCTCACCACAGTTCTTCAAATAATTTCTCAGCCTTTATTTATTTAACCCATCTGTACAACAAGAGAATACTTTATGTCTTGTGCTTATTCAGTTAATTCCCTCTCCTTTTGTGCATATTAACATAGTTACCAACTAGAGCAAACTCATGATGAAGTTCAATATGGGAATCATCTGTCAAGAAGAGGACAAAATCCATTTGCTCTGGGTTGCATATTGACCCACAGGCAAAACTCTTGGCAAGAATGTGACTACTTATAGCATAAAAGGCATTTTGCTGCTTATCTAGTGCTCTTTTGGTGAGAAAACCTGTGCTTCACTTAGAGGTCATCTGGTCCAATGCCCTGGTCAATACAGAGCCAATTGCAAAGACAGATTCAACATCAAATGAAGACCAGGTTACTCAGACTTAAACCCAGTCAAGTTTTGAGTATGACCATGGAACTTCTACCATGTCTCTGTTGCAGAGTTTAATCATTCTTGTAGCAAGGCTTTTGTGTCTAGTTTGAATGCATATATTTAAATTTTTTTTGCATTTTCTTATCTGCTGACATCATGCTCCTCTTTGAGAAGTCTGGCTTCAGCTTCTCTATAACCTATAGATAATTCTTCATGTCTAAATTGGCTCTGTTTAAAGTATAGTCCATTTTATATTGATGTGCTAGACATTCTGATTAATGTATTAAATAGTAGCAATAGCTTTAGGAAAGGATTTTTTAAATAAGAAAAGATCAAAATTTTGTTAAATTCTATAAGAAATGTGTACTCCCAATGCAAAAATAAAGGATTTGACAAAAAATTAAAGATAATTCTTTTTGTATTAAGACTATAATGATATTAAGTTCAGTTCTCACACAGACAGATTCTCATCCACTCCTGGAGAAATAATTTACATAACAGAAACTGAGAAAAGACCATGCCCTCTCTCCTTAAAGTTTGAGAATTGATGATTTTTCACCATTTCACAAGAGAATTGAAATTTAATTGTGTATCTTCCTTGCTATACATGGAGATAAAACATTTTGTGACTTTAAGAAACCTACAAGATTCAAAATTGTATCTTATAAACATAAGTTCACACTTTTTATAAAAGTATCAAGATACACACATATAAGTTGTACAACATTCTGAGATATAATATTCAGTAAACTTCTGAGATACAGATATGAAACCTTATGTTGGTGAGTTATGTGTCTCAGTGCTGTATAAAAGGCAAAGGTTATTGAATTTATCAAAAGGAAATCAAAGGATAAACAGGACACTCCATAAAAGGTAGTGTTTACTAGGAGTTTTTCGTTCCACTTAATCAACTGTAGTACCATTTCATTTAATTATCACATTGACTGTCCTTGTACAACTCCAGAAGAAGATCAAATGTATACTTTCACTGACCAAAAACTAGCACCATAAATGTATTTGCTGCAATGCACCAGCAGAGCAATTCCAAAAACTGCAACCTGCATCCATTCATTAACATATCCTGTCTGGGCATTTTGACCTTGTTCCTTCTATTATGAAAACCGAAGTCCTACAGCCTATATTTAGAAAGTCTTCAGGTTATTCATTTTGCTGAGAAAGTTGTTCTGTAATTAAATAGTCCAGAGAGAGACACAAATTCAAAATGGTAGCAGAAGCATCCTTTCTAGAAAGAGCAGAAATCTGAAGCTAAAACAGTAGAGATTTCCCAAATCAGTCTCCTTTTCCACATTTTCCACATTATCAATATTTTTCTGCACTATGGCCTAGATCATGGTTTCCCCATTTCAAAAGAAACAGATCTTTTATTCTGATGTTGGAAACCAAACTAGAAAATTATATTCTAGTCCCCCTTAGATATGAGTCCAAAGTAAATAAATGCAAATGGATACATCAGTCTAACTGCATTAGTATGGAGGAAACAAATCCTTAAAAGCCATCTTAATCTTCTGTCTGTAAATATCTTTTTTATGCAGTGCTTCCTGTGCTGCTTTGCAGATCTGCAAATCTGATAGGCTACAGAGTTCCTGCCAAAATGATAGAGACGAAGGAAAACAAGGGCCAAAAGACTTTCACTTCTACAAAATAAAGTGCATACATCTTACTTGCAGACAATCTCTTTAGTGTTATCTTCTATTTGGTGGAGACTATCTTGTTGAAAAATCTATGCCTTATCTTATGCATGGCCTGCTGTGGATGAACATTGACCTTAGATATAACTGAAATGATAAATGATCATTTCTTTAGTGAAGGTTTGCAAGCAGCGTTATCAATTTTAAAGTAGCTTTACAAGTACAAAACATGTCAGGAAGAGCAAGATCCTGTCAGCTTATCTATATTGCCTGATACATCCCTTGGGAAAACCTATAACCATAGTATCCTTCATGGGGAGTTAATGAAAGAATAAAAAAATAAATCAAAAAATTGTAAATTTTCACTTTTTTTTTAATTACCAGTGTGGTTAGGTATATTTTATATAACACTTAAAAAACTTAAATACTCAAAAACCAGAAATACTATTGGATAAGTGAAGTAAATCTGCCAATATTTTCTTGTTGTGGTACAGAACCATTCTAGAAAAGCAGTTTAGTGGTGGTTTTAGATACTGCAGAATAATACTCTAGCAATATGATAGTTATTGAGCAAGACTTCACAGAGCTTTTTGCATGGCCCTTGTACTTGCCTCATCCACAAGTTGCTGTATAAGCTTTGTGATATTTATCTTATTAACAGTAGAGAGCTAGAGCTATTTTCGTCATGTCACAGCTAATCTGGAATTCTTCCTTACATGCATTCTCATCACTCATTTCCTTAAATGCAAGCATATAGCAGACTTTTCTGTCCAGCGGGCAGCTACATTCAAACACTTCCACTTTGAAAGGAAAAATCAGTTCTGTACATGCAACTCTCACCCCTCACAGTTCAACCATTGCTCCCAAAGGCCTTGTTCTTATATGCCTCCATGCCAGCTACTGTTTGTTTTAGTTGTGTAACTGGTAGGAGATGGGAAATAAGAAATTTATTTGCTCTTTCATTAAAATGCCACTGAGAAACAAGAGAAATTTTCAAGAGATCTGAGAGATTTTTTCCTTTATGTAAAGTATTTAGATAAAGAACTGAGAACTCCATAAACAGTGTGCCTCCCCTGAAGGAGACAGAAGCAGGCAGGCATGGTTCAAATGTCTCTTCATTGAAACACCATGCCACACCTCCAAGAGACAGCCTTGCAGGACTGGTCATTTTTCTCATTCAAAAGTGTGGATGAAAGGTCTCCCCAGGACAGGTTGGGAGTGGCAAATTCTGCTGCATTTTTCGAGCCATTGCAATGGTCAAGAAAATTTGAAGAGTCTCCTCACTCAGGCTTATATAACCAGACATATTTTGAGGTGTATGACAACCACCTCCCAGTGATGGGCAGGTTGGATATTCAGGGGAAAGCTGAGCCATCCCTAGGAATGCCCATGTATTCTGTCTCTGAAGCACAGCCCCAGAGGATATAAACCAAGACCTGGTGTGTGTGAAGGGACTGCTCTAGGGTATGGTGCCCTAGATGAGTCCCTGAATGATGTTGCTGTGTGGCATCCTGCAGCTTTCTGGTAGCCATGTGTCACAAAAAAACAATGGAAAAGGGAGGAGAGAGAGAGAAAGCTGCCAGTGAATGGAGAAGAAACAGACAGGAAAATTGCCTGGAACCAGCCCAAAGCCCACTTGGTTTGGCATTTCTCTGCCTACACATTCACATGAGTTGGCAGTGGACAACCCTGGTGTTATTTAAAGATGGCCCTTCTGTTGTTTTGGGAAGAATGTTTGGAAATGACACTCAAGATGGAGCCAGAAATGATGTAGTCAGATATTGTCAGCAAAGCCTGGAACTCTTTTTACTTACACCTATGTGATTTGTTTTGAACTCCTAAAATCTTGTTTTGATGTATTAAGAAACTAAAAAATGAAATATATTTTCTGGAATAGTCTTCTTTATCACTGCAAATTTCCTTATCATGTGTATCAGTCTTCATAATAATAC
>VZTR01004713.1:352181-367360 GCA_013400775.1 Chaetops frenatus | reverse complement strand
TCTGTGAATATTTACCAGCAGTTCTCCACATTGGAGAGCAGACGAGTCTTACAGCTTGTACAAGACACAAAAACACAACTCTCCTTTTTTGCAGTCTATGGGCAGACATTAGAAGGGATCCTCTGGTTATTCCAGATAGCTCTTCATGGGGGCTGTTTTAGAGATAAGTGTCTGTATGGAAGCCTCCATAAAAATTGCAGTGATTCATGAGGGTTCTTGTGGACCTGCAGTCTTGCAGTATGAGCAGCTAAGTCCAGTCCTCTCTTACACAGTATACCCTTTAACCTGCTCTACTCCACTCAGAAAAGGGAGATAGTTTAAATCCTTACTTTCCTGGCATTTAGGTGAAAATGAATGCCCGATGCCATCTGTTGAATAAATACAAATGAATGCTGTTCATGTGACTGTTTTACCATCCTGAATCAATTTTTGATCTACACAAGACATATTACAAAAAGAGTTATTTTCCATTGCAGTGGGAGAGACTCCCTTGAACAGATTTTAAGGGCAAAACTTCTGAAAGAGTGGTTTTAAATTCACATTTGAGCTTCACTTATAGGTTCATTCAACTGTGAATGATGGGGGGAAACTGCAAATGTAATGGAATGTCTATTAGTGGTAAGGCACAGGTGCTAGGATTATTTGAATGGTGATAAATTTACATTGCAAATGTGATAAATCTGGTGCAGTTCTAATGCTACTGTAATGACTATCAGCTGCATGCATGAGGACAGATAAAAGCTGTTAAATGCATACTCTTAGTGCATGGAAAATGTATTATTTCAGCAGTTTATGTACTGCTTGATATTCATTTATGAGGGCTTCTCTTCACACAGGAACTTCCATTTATATAGAAATTTACTTTGCAATATTTTATTTGTAAATTACACTATTTTGTTATTAAGGCTGAATACACACTCATTGCCTCTTGGTAATATGAACATGTATGGGAGTTGTGCAGGGTACTTTTCCATTTCAAGTTACTTTTTGTCAGCTCTTTCTTTTCTGACAGTTTCCTGCACTGCAGCAAAGTCATTGCTGACAAAGCACCACTCAACAATTCCAGTGAAGATTGGAATCTGAGAGATGGCTGATATCTGTAGTACGAAAGTAATTGGTGTATCTTCAGATAATTGTTTTGGTTTACCTTTCATGTGCGGTGTTTTGTAACCAAGAGAGAAAGCAGATAAATGATTCCCAATGCGCTTGAAAATCTGACCTGTGCAGTCAGTAGAGCTAAGCTAATGCAGATTTTGAATGTCTCATATAATATGAGGTTTCCTATACTGCTGACTAAAATGTTGGTTTCTTTAGCAAAATTAGGATATTTTTTGATAATTGTCAAGAAACCACCTACCCCAACTGTGCACAGAGGTAGCCATCTCTGCTTCACAGAAGCAAATATTCTTAGCATGTATGGGCAGTAATGAAGTGAGGAGGTCAGTAAGTTTCCTACCCTACATTGCAACTATGGAAGCATCTCCTCACCAGGGAGCCTGGACAGTGATGCTGGCATCTTATGGGCAGCTGCTCACTTGCACACCCCAGATGTTTGTCTATCTGGAAGTGTCCTGGACAATGGCAAGCAGGAAGCCTTGGAGGAAGGTCTGTTCTGGGAAGTGGACACTCACCCTACTTGCCCGGTTGAGAGTTTTGAGCCCAGACAGATTGCTGCTTAATGTGTCTTGGTCTATCCCTGTCACTTGTGCATTCATTATCACCATCTGCAACCTTGCATCTCCTAATGTTTGCCCCAAAATATCTTATTTCTGTGTCTGGATATGACTGATCCTTCAGAGTCTTGGACTTACAGAAAGGTGTTGTTGTGCAACCTCTCTGGCTCTTTGTCCCCACTCCTTCCCCACTTGAGCCATAACCTCCAGTGGGGGATGTGATGGCTGCATCCAGTTTACTCTGGACTTTGGAAGATGCATGGCAACACAGCAGCCAAGGACTGTCTGGAGAGGTGACCTGGATGTCTTGCCAGTCAGTCAATATGACTGTAAATCAATCATCTTACTTTATAAATAGAAACCAACATGCACATAGTTTGTGATGTTTTTTTATTTTTTTCCCAAATTCACAACAGTTGTGACTTTAGAGGTTTCCAGCTGCCCGGCCAATTTTATTTTCCCTGTGGATTTTCTGTTTGGTCTTTAAACCCCAGTGCATAGAAACAAAGATTCAGGCAGTCTGGAAGGGACTCTGGTGGTTGGCTGGTCCAGTGTCCTGCTTGTATCTGTGGTAACTTCTAAGCTGGATGTGTTGTATCTGTTTGAGTCTTGTAATCCAGCTTTGTAGTTCAAAGCTGCTGTCCTTAAACCTCTTTCTCAATCCTCCTAAAAATCCAGTTTGTGGAAGGACTACAGGGGAAGATGACAGAAATTACTCTTCTTCTGCAGGATAGGCTCGCTTGGCATCATTAGGAAAATGAGAACTTATGGCCTTTTCCCTCCATGGGAAATGAAAGAGATGGAAAGACATGACACTGCAATGACAGAACTTACATTGAAACACTGAATGTTATGGAAATTATTTGCTTGATGGCTGCATTTTATCATTTCAAAGTAAATTAAATCAGTGGTTTGAAATGCTTATAAAGTAATGCATTTCCCTGTATAGGGAAAATGAAACAGCAAAAGGCCATAACACAGTTACCAGCCCTTTTATAGCCTGGAAATATTGAAAGTAACTAATGTTTTGAGCATAGAAGTTATCCCTAGTTCTAAATATCTTTTTACATTGAAATGATAATTCAGTGTATTCACCCAGGCCACATTTCTACACAGAATAAAATAGCACTGAATGGTTATTCTAATGTTGTTCAATGTTTATTAAGTCTTTTTAAAACTGATGTTATTTTTTGATATAGCCTTGCTTTCATAAGGCCCATTTGGTTTGGAAAAATTAATTTGAGTAAAGTAGACAGTAATATCTTAGTTGCCACCATTGCAAGGATTTTACAGGCTAGGTTAATTATAAATATGGGCCTATAGCTACTGTGTTCCCCTACCCCATCTTTACCATGCTTTAAAATAATAGACATTATAGTGCTCCAGAGTGATCTTACTATTTTACCACTCTCGGAGACTTCCTATAATATCCTTCACAATATAAGCCCCAAATTTCCTTTATAAATATTCTATAATTAGGTCTAGAGTCTTGGTGACTCTAGTATTTCCCTGATAGTAAAAACTGTGTTGTATGTGAGAGAACAGTATTTGACAAAAAACTGTGCTTTTTATCTGAGAAAAATAAAGTGGCACTATACACTTAAAAATAAGGTATTAGAAAGAACAGAATAACAAACTTTCATAGCAGTGTGGTTAATTTAAGCTTTATCATCATTAAAAATGATTTAAAGGTAATATTTTTAAAACAAATCATATTTTAGGAAATACTAAAGAAGAGTAGTGAGAAAACTTTAGTCGCTGAAAAGTTCCCACATGAAAGTAGCCCTTCTATTGTTAGCTGCCCATGGCAGGCATGAGTTTACAACCTACTTCTGTGCCCAGGTGTAGAAATATTTTTGTGTTTCCCTCTGTACTGGTTTACTCATGTGTGAACCCCAATTTGTACACTGAGCCCAGTTTTAAACCAAATAGTGCTGTCTATACAGTGAACATAGTGATTTAAAGCCACTCTTTTGGTTGTTAAAAAATCAGACTCCTGAAATGCTGCTGAGGAGAGGTGGGTTAAGCTCTTTCCTACTGAGATACCACAGGTTAATACAATGGACCCTTGGTCAGAGCTCAGTGAACACAGATGCTGTGAGCATTAGTCAGAGCAAAGAAAGTTTAAAAAGTATTTCTGCTTTAGCCATAAACCTAGTGCAAATAAAATTTCACAAGAAGGCAAATCAACTCAACTTAATGTTCCTGTGTGGATCCAAAAGAAATAAAGAAAATGTGTTATAGACAGCTAGGAGTATCATTGCATCAGAGAAAAATATTCATATTCTCTGCTCCAAAGACTATATAGTTTTTCTTTAAACTTTAGAAATTCTCCCTGTCTGGAAAAAACCAGAATTATTCACATTTCAACACTTTTTTCCTCAGTAAGGCCAAATATATTTCTTGACACTTCTGTTAAATTTTATTAGAAGTTAAAAAAAACTTTAATTAGCTGTGTGAAGTTTTGCTCATTATTCAAAAATTGTCTAGCCTCATTACATACTGCTTTTTTAATCACATGTTTACCTCCACTGGGGAGTCCAGGTCATGTTTCTTTCATTACGAGCATAAAAATTCTTTTCTTAATGTGAATCTTTGTTTTAAATAATAAGAAGTAAATCAAGGCAAACAATTACCTTTTTCATAAAAAGTAGAATTAGAAGTGAATATCTTACTAAAATAAGTATTCTAACAGCATTTTGAACAGAGTGGATGAGGAAGAGTTTATTCTCCGAGTTTTATTTGACTTATTTTTAGCCGCAGTATGTTTCTTCAATGCAAGTTCATAAGCAATGCCTTAAACAAGGATCAGAGTTCAGGACCACTTAACCTGCCAAGGGTACACTGAAAAAAAGGGCATAGATTCAATTTTATTCTTTTTTTTTTACTATTAAATTCCTGCTAAGCAACAACATTGCTCTGACAGGAAGAACAGGTTGGTTCTCTCTTCAAAAATAGTCTACTCTGGTAGAGTTGGAGCAGTTGGCAACAATACGTGATTTCTAGAAACACACTCAATTTTTCCTGTTAGTGGCAAAGAAACCAAGAGCACTCTTGAAATTCTGTATAGAAGTGACCTTGTGCTAAAAAAATAAAATTTCAAAGTAAAATTCAAATGTTGAGATTTCATATTCAGCAGTCATCTGGTTTGAATATCTACGTGGCTTCTGTTTGGAAACAAAAAGGCATGAATATCAGATTTGCATCAACTTCTCATCTCATACACTGGTAGCTTTACTGTTGTCTGTGAACAGGGTATTTTTTTCCTTATTTAAAATGAAAGCTCAGATTCTTAAACCCAAGATGCACTCAAATCAAAATCTAAACTCTCAAATTGCTTACTGAACCAGACTAAGTATGACTCTAATCTTTAAATACGAAAACTTGACAAAGAAGAATTAATTAATAATTTTATTTGCATATAAATACCATCTGTCATTGAAATTCACAGTACAGTAGTTTGGGTAGGATGTCATTAGTTCTCCAGGAAGCACTCAACAGTAAGGAAAGGGGAGTTGAGAAAGTAGGTTGTGATGAAAAGTTTTTGGGAGCATGCTTTAACTCACCTCAGCTGCATTAATCTACACCTGCAGTAGATTTGTCCTTATTTATTTACTGTTGAGAATAACAAATTGTATAAAAAGTGATTGATTTTCTTTTAAACAGAAAACTATCTGGAGTGAGAACTGCTCTTTCAGTTCTGACTGCATAGCTTGTTCAGTCAGGGTCTGGGATGCCTAGGTACTAGTTAGTAAAAGAAAATAATCATTGTAAAAATTACTGAATTATTACTATTTCTTGTAAAAGCTTTTTAGCAAAATATGGCTCTATAGGTAGTTTAAATCTTGTATTAATCTGAAAAAGAGGTTAAAAATGCAAAAATAATAGATGATACAAGAATAGAGGATGGAAAAATTTATGACGTTACCATCCATATTGGGAGATCAAAAACAAATATGTTAGTTCAAAGATAATTTCATATAACATAAACCAAAATAAACATATAGCTCTAGCTGGCATTAGGGATGGCTCAATGGAAACATCTCTACAGTGTTACAGTGTTTAGCAATGTGTATGAAAGTGCCATCACATCTAGGGAAGGAAAATTCATTGGAGAATATAATTCTTGTTCAAGGTGAAATTATGTAAACTAAAACCTGGATGAGCTGAAATACTTTGAAATTTTGTTTAGGTCAGAGGAAAGGATGCTGGAGAATGGATGGGAGCAAGAATTAGTAGCTGATGCAGAAAAAGTTTTCAGGTGGATACTTACATTCACTCCCTTTGTGTAAGAGACAAAAAAATAGTGTGGTCTGCTATAAACTGGACAGCATGGAAAACATGATGGTTGTTGAAGAGGGGCTGCTTCATCTCATATCAACAACAATCTTTTTCTAATGGTAACACCTCTGAAACTTTTCAGGTTTAAGAATATCTGGGGTTCTTAATCTTCTTTTAAGAGTCATAGTTGGAGGACAATGGAGAAAATATACTTCTTTCTGTAACAGTTTTTCCTTATTTTAGTAGTGGAAAAACAAAGGTGGAAGGAAAAGAAGGGAGGGTATTAAAAAGGGAAGTAGTTAGTAATAATTTATCAGACTTTTGCTTATACAGTAGACAAAAAAATAATCCAGAACCTTATAGATAAACAACATCAGAGATGTCTCAAATATCTCTTATTACAGGTCTAGTTGAGTACAGTATATCAATGTTACATATTTGCCATTCTGCCACTGCAATTATCAATTTACAGTTCTGTTCAGGTATATTAAAAAATATAGGGCTGGAAGAGATCAGAAGGTTGTCTTGGACATCTTCTTACCTCATATACTATCAAAACTACCTAAATCATACTTGATAGGTGTTTGTAAACACTTTCAGTGAGAGATTTTACTGGTAATATGGTACTTCCATCTCTTTAGTGTTTAGGAAATTCCATCATAAAGTCTAATCTAAATAGATCACAATTCTATCACATTTTAACTGGCTTCCAAATACCCTTAAATTTTCTTGGAATGAACACCACAGTTCAGACTGACTCTTTAAAAAAACACAAAACAAACAAATAAATAAATAACAAAAACCCCAAAACAAAGGAGAAACAACAACAAAAACCAAACAAAATACAAACCAAAACCCAAACCCGAAGCAAGGCTTATGCTTTGAAAATGTAAGATTGTTAATACGAACAGAGCAAAAAACTATTTTTTGTTGTTTTACTCTGAATGCTCTTCTGAGGAATGTCAAATTTGTCCATCCTACTCCAAAAAATATTAACACTATCAGAAATACTAGTGATTTTGAAATTCTGGTGATGTGCTCTACAGTCCCATCAGCACTATTCTGTGTGTGAAGTACTAGCTGAGTTACATTTCTGAATGTCCCCTACCTACTTTTTAACATGTATTTTCTGAATCAAGTTCCACAGAACACTGAAAATTTTAAAAGGCAATAAATTGAAAATTTAGTATCAAGATGACTATTAGAATAAATATAGAGGTAATATTATTTTTTGCATTTTATTAAGTTGAAATGTCGGGGTTTTATACAATACCATCACCACCAAAAAATTCAGAGAGTTTGTCCCTAGGTCTCATGTTTGAATTTATGAGTATCCAGTAGGTTTTGGTTTTAGCTGGTAAGTGAAATATAGCAAAGGTACATGACACAAGGAATAGGGAGAGAAATGCACAAATCAAGTTACCTAAAAATTAGTGAATTATATTAAATAGGGGCTGTTTATAGTTGATTTGGACAAAATTCGTCACTCAAGTAACCTGGGTTGCAAATTCAGTAGATAAATATGACCATGTCACTATTACTGTGTCATCTGTTACAGAGGGATGATTTCAGCTAAAGGGGATAATGGGCTTTTGAGATAATTTTGAAAGCTGATAGTCCTCCCTGGAGTACTGGGAATCACTATTTTTTCCATTAATTTTTCTCTATATAAATATTTTTAACATGGGTTTGCTTTCCAGAGCCTTACTTGGTGAGAGACTAAAAACAAAACATCTTTTTTTATAAGAGGCTTGCTGAAATAATGACAGAAAGTGTATTCTGCTTCTGCTCCACATAGCCATACTTACTGATGATTTAATCTCTTACTGGCTTGACTTTGAGCCTGTTACAAAAAGGATACAGATTCTAATTCTAATCTGTTAATAACCTGACTTGCCTAAAAGATAAAACTATCAGAACAGGAATTGCCTCTTCACAGATGTACACCCCGAGTCCTTCCAGAATGGATTCAAGCTGCAGCTAGATCCTAGGTGCTACAATTATGAGTATTGGTAGGTATTAAAAGGAAACACATTCAAAGTATTATGTGGTGGTTGTATTTCCCAGTAATGAAAAACTTAAGACAAAAAAAAAAAAAAAAAAAATTACTCTGGTTTTGAGTATGAGAGAAAGGAGTTAAAATTCTAGTAGTATGAAAAACTGTGCACTCCAGATTCCTAAACTGCAGAAAATGTTATTCCTGATGCAGTTTTACTAAAGAGAGAAAAACCCCAAACATCAGAAAAGCAATAATTTTTCCTTCCAAGTATTTGCAAGGAAGAATTCGACTGTGAAATGATGACAAATCAATTGTGCTTGTATAGCCAGTGCAGTATTCATTGCACAGTGAGTAGTTATGCTCCGAGATCAGCCACTTAGAATATACATGTTTGATATTGCCCACCCACAATGATATCAGAATCTGTACTGAAAAACAGAAAATGCATTAGAAAGCTATGTCTTTTCCAGCTGGGGTATGAATCATACTTTCAGGACCCTTGTTTCTACACCATTTAAAACCCATCTGTCACAAAGAATGTCAGAAACCATAATATGAGCCTTTAGCTCCTAGATCTTGTGAATATCAGGTTCTGAGCAGATTCTTGCATCAATATGAAGATTACCCTCATTTAGGTGTAGATGGGTCGTTTATCGCTTGCTTCAGTCTCTGCTTTCATATTCATTAATCAGAACGTGCAGTGCTCCTGGCTGAACTTCTGTGCTTCTGTACTTCACAGCAATTAACATCCCTGACATTGTATCTCAAGATAAGATGCTCATCTCAGAAGACTGGTAGGAAGTGAAATGCAATCTATCATATTTAAGTCAGCTCTTTAATAATAACCCATTCTAATAGGGACAAAGTAAGTCCATTTCTCTCCGGTTCCCAACCACATGTCTTTGTAATTTACATCATAATTGGCATGTTATCAACAATATCACCTGAGTATCACCTGAGACTTCACAGGCTTTTGGAGAGCTAATTAGCTAGAGATAACTACTTCAAGTCAGCTTGGAAGAATGGGATGCAGCTGCAGTATGCATACATTTTTGATGTGCAGCATGTTCTCTTTTTAGTTAGGATTTATATGTGAGGCATTGCAGATTGACAGGAAAGAGGAAGGTCTGTGGAAGTCTGCAAGTTTCTCCTGAGCATAACCTAGCACAGTATTCATGCTTTCTGCCATAACTTGTGTTGTCAGTTGCATGGGCTTGCTATTTTTCCCTTGGTGTCTGCATTTGTCCTTTGCTCACTCAAAACAAGCATATAAGACACCTGATGGCATTCTATGCATTATATCATGAATGTCAAACACCACTATTTCTGTGCCTTACCTATCAAAATGTTCCCTTCTAGAACCCTTTCACGGTGTATCCAATTGGTAGACAGTTCTTTTGCTAACAATATTTAGTTGCACCTTTAGTTCCAATGAGCATCAACTGCAGGGTCAAGGAGGCTTCAAAAAACATCAGCTGTCCCCTATATTGTTGTGGTGAGGACTAAGCACTTACAGCAGTGGAGACTTCTGAAAAGCATCCTCTGAAGCAGGCATGGCTGGAAATTCTATCCTGACTATAATTTAAGTGCTTCCCAGTGAAATGAAGAAATGGTTGTCAGTGGAAAATTTCCAGATGAGATTAAAAATAAAATAGCTCAGGTAGCCATCCAGTATTTTTATACAGTTTGGTTTTATTTCCTTTAAATTGTTGAAAGAAATCATTGACTCCAGGAGATGCTGAGCCTTCCTAAGTTCCACCTTTCATGAGAATTAATAAAGTTAAAGGCAGTGAAGCTAAAAATTTATGCTTGGAGTTGCAATAGTATAATAAAAATATAAAGAGACTTGGGGCAATATTTGTTTATGATAACTTCATCTATGTATTCATTTATGTTGAGTCATTGTTCACTTTAAAATCAGCATCATGAAGCTGACTTGAAGTAAGCAGTGCAAGTGTTGTGTGCATTCTAAACAAAACAGTTCAGTAACTTCAGTTTTAGCGTTTTTCTCACTTCTTTCATGATGTCTTTTTGCCATCAACACCAAAGAGAGACTCAGAAGGAACTTTACATTTTGACAAGCAATCTAAGCTATTACCCAGCCTGAAAAGTGAATGGGCGTGGGAAACTTATTTTCCCTTTAAGTGTGAATGTCAGAAATGCTCTTGATAAGTGACAAATAGCATTCAGTCAAAGTAGTGGCTGAAATTGCTAAAAGTAGTCATAAATTGGTGAGTAGAGCTGGTTTTATTTCATTTGTGAATATAATGCTAAGCTGTCGTTGTCTTTAGAAGATAAAAGCTAGCTAGAGGGTGTGCTGGTGTTGTCTTCTATATGAACTCCTTGCGTAAATGTCCATTTCTTTTGGTGGTTATTTATTTCACTAAAAACACTACTGAAAGTAAACTACTTCTTAAAATGTTAGGAAAAAACCACAGAAGAAATAACGGGGGTGGAAAAATATGACAATGCTGTTTATTGCTCAAATACATGGATTGACCTAAAAATTCCCCACCAACTGTCCAAGGAAATCGATATTTTACCGTTTCTCAATCACTAGTAACAATGGCTAAACTTTGTGCTAATCCTGTAGCAATTTTGTTTGAAATTTGTTTCCTTCTTCATGAAAGAGCATAGGTTATCATTTTATAAAACCTATTGGTATGATAAGGGGGAAATGAAAATATTATTTTTACTTGGTTCTGCAGGCATCTATTATGGCCAGGGGAGCTTTTTCTTTTTCTTCTATGCAATATTTCCCTTTCAAATTTCTAAACTCTTGTGGTCTGAGGATAATGATTATATTTTTCCTTTTTTTTGTTATTATATTAAAAATTAAAAGGAGAATTTAAAAATAATACTTAAGGGCAAAATGTAATGTATCCATTATGATGTGCTTCTGTAGTGGAAGAACTACAGTTAGAAAATATGTTCCTGCTAAAAATATTTTTTTTCCCATGGAATACTAACTATTTCGTAAAGAGTGCATTTTTCTTCTTATGTGGAGAATAGGTCCATAGAAGCTTGCTTTGGAATAGTCAGTTAATGCAGGATAGAAGACTTAGAGGATCCAATTCCAATTAAACCAGGTGAAGTGATTTTGATATAATGTTTTCACCCAGAGAGCTATAAGACAGCATCATATATAGCTCTGGGGGTATGCAATCTTCCTCATTCATGTTTATTAGATGCATCTGGCACTTCCTTATAATTTATATGCAGTAAATTTCTATAATAAATACTAAATATACATACCACATATTTACTATCCTGCTATTATGTCTTTTTGAGAATTTAGGTGTGGATATGCTTTGCATTTCAAATATTTTCTCACCCTGACTTTCTATAACTATGAGTGGAACTGTGTCTTGGGATGATTACTAATTGCTTAGGAAAACATTCCTCTTGGTATTCATGAAATCAGAAAGAGACTTGCGGTTTTGCTATGAAGGTTAGAAGCTGCATAATGATGTGATATGAAGAAAAGATAAGAAAAACAAAATAATAAAACAGTAATGTATAGGAGTTGTTTTGTTTTTTTTTTTTTTAATCTCTTGGAACTGTATGGAGAGTTAAACTTTAGTACTACAGGAAGTTATTATAGAGTATTTGCCAGTTGTTAGTGTAGCTTATCATACCACAGACTCCCTGCATGGCCTTGTTTGAGATGCTCATTGCTGGAGCTTGCTGGATTTCTGCATTGTATATCCCATTTACCTCTTGAAGAGACTGATGCTGCCTCTTCCTACTTCCCATCCAGCTGTGAAGAGATGGATCCCCACATTCAGGCACAGATTCCTCTGAGAAGTCACCTCCCTGAAACTCCTTCCTGTGTTTCTGCAGAAATACCTTTGGTAAGCTATGGCTTACTCCACTGTTGAGAAATACGTCTCTGTATAACAGTTTCTTTGATTCACCTGAAAAGATTGTCACGTTTGCCACTGTCACTCTCAGCTGAGCCTTCACACCACAAACATGTCATCAGTGCACATCAGGCGAGAGTGTGGTGAAGCAAGCGTGTCCTCTGCCTCTCCCATGCAGATGACCTCCCAGCAAAGAAGCACAAATCCAGGGTGGTACCGCCTGGTGCGTCCAATCAGCACAAACTTGTGAAATAAAGGAGGAAGTGGTTCCTGCATATAGACATCTGCAGCTTCTCCTGCGTGAACAACAGGGAAGGCTTTTACTTCTTCCCAAATCTGCATTTGACAGTATGGGAATTACTCCCTGACAATACCAAAAAAACTACACAGCACTGTGCAGACCAAATTAGTCTGCTGCTAGAAAATGAGAAAGGGAAGGAAGGAATAATATTGTTTTGAACAGTGCTGAAAACCAGCTAACTCTACCCTTTCTTTTCCAACAGTTGAAAAATCAGTGCTAATGATGGCAGCAAGCTCAATTTCTGCATGTTTTTGTCTTATGTTTTGTCTCAGAAATATCTGGTTAAGACTAGCAATGGAATCTGCTGGCTGTTGCATGAGCTCCATCAATCTTATTAATCCATCATAATTTTATTTTTGTTCTGCACGCATGAATAACTCTGTCAGTAATAAGAAATTATTATAGAGAAGCATAATGTCTGTAGTACTGTTATCATCCTGATCTGCAGTGAACCAGCATTCCAGTGTCACATTGGTCTCCCTTCTCTGAATAGCTACTCAAGAAGTTGATACTGATGGTGTTCAGGTTAAGCACAGTTATATATCAGGAGCTCACCCTTTGCTAGAATGAGCAGGAACTTAATTTGAAAACAAATGGAACAGGGGACCCACAGAAGCTGTTAAAAGATGACAGAATAACTGAAATGTGTCTGCAACTGGTCTAGGGAAGTAGAACAGAGGAAAGAAAATCAATCATAAATATACTGGGTGCAGACACTGATTATACAAAGGAAGATCTTGGAAAACAAAGCATCAGATTGAATTCTCAGATCCATGCTGCCAGAGTGTAGAGAGCTACTGACTGGAGTTGCCATCAGGTTATTTTTTATTCCATTCTTTGGTACCAAAATGCAAGTTACTTGAGTTATTAAAATGAGACTTTACAAAGACATTTCCAAGAGCTTTTGATTGCAGAACCAAAGCAGCTCTACTCTTGTGCAGACACAGCTGGGGGCTCACTGACAGCAAATGGGGTGTGAGACCATAAATACTGCCCTGCAGTACCAAGGGGCCAAAGATTTTGCAACATAGTAGATTACTGGGGGAGGGGGCATAATATTGGATATTAGGAACATTTTCCCCACTGAAAGGATGTCAGACTCTGGAAGTAGCTGTCCGGTAGTAGCTGGAATTGTCATCCCTAGAAGTGTTCGTAAAAACACATGTAGATGTGGTACTAGAGGACCACACTAGTGGACTAGTGGTGAACACAGTGGTGCTGGTTTAACGGTTGTACTCAATAATCTTAAGTTATTAACGATTCTGTGTTTATTTTTGACTCTTCCAATTAACACTTCTACCATATATGCTTTTCTTATTGTGAAGGAAGTGTGGGTTCAATTCTCCTGTCTCTTAAAAGTCTGGAGCCTTAAAACTCAATTTATTACTGATCAAAAATTATAAAACTGCTTTGTGATCAACATGCTCACTATATAAGGAATTGTTTGTTTTGATATCAACTTAGCAGCAACTAGCACTTGCTAAATATTATATATTTTGACATTATCTAATCATATGAGATTGGGAGGGTGTTGGTTTTTTTGTGTTGGTGAAGTTTTTCTTTTGTGGTTTTGGAGGGTTGGTTTATTTGTTTGTTTTGGTTTTTTTAGCAAAAACTTCTCCCCTTGCACCCCCTCTATATATAAGGCAAACTTCAGTGCACTGGTACATATCCACTAAAATTAAAATAACATGAATTATCCTGCTATGTTGCTCTTAGTGGATACTGATTATCAATTTTGCAAGACCAAAAGCAATATGAAAATAATCCATAGGCTTTGGGATAAATGAGAATTTTTGCCTTGTAGTGCTTAAACACAGAATTTTGTATTTTTTATTGTCGAAATTAATTTTTCTGATTTTTACTGCTGAGATTTTTATGTAAAAATGCATCCAAATTTGAATGAAGGAGAATTTTTTTTCCTTCAACTAGTGATCAATTGCACCCTCAGAAAGTTTGCTGATGACCCCAAGCTGTGTGGTGAAGTTGACACAGTCGAGGGAAGAAGTGCCATCCAGAAGGACCTGGACATGCTTCAGAGAAGACTTCATAAAGTTCAACAAAGGCAGGTGCAAGGTCCTACACCTGGGTCTGTACAATCCTGAGTGGAAATACAGGCTGGGCAGAGAATGGGCTGGGAGCAGCCCTGGTGAGAAGGACCTGGATTTGTTGATTGATGAGAATCTCAACATGACCCAGGCAATGAGTGTGGTGGCAGCCCAGAAAGCCAAACGTCTCCTGGGCAGCATCAAAAGTAGTGTGGCCAGCACTTCGAGAGATGTGATTCTCCACTTTTGTGTCTGCTTTTGGGGCCTCAAAAATGAGAAATAGAGGAAAATGGACCTGTTGAAATGAGCCCAGGGGAGGGCCAGGAAGATGATCAGTGGGCTGGACCACATCTTCTCTGAAGGCAGGCTGAGAGAGTTGGGATAAGAAGGTTCTGGAGGAACCTGAGACCAGACTTCCAGCTGAGTGCTGGAGAGGGACTTTTTTAAGGTCATAGAGTGAGAGGATAAGCAGTAATGGTTTTAAATGAAAGACAGTAGATTTAGACTAGATATTAGGAAGAGATTCTTTACTGTGTGGGTGGTGAGACACTGGAACAGGTTTCACAGAGAAATTGTGAGTACACAATTCATTTTAAGTGTTCAAGGCCAGGTNAAATTTGAATGAAGGAGAATTTTTTTTCCTTCAACTAGTGATCAATTGCACCCTCAGAAAGTTTGCTGATGACCCCAAGCTGTGTGGTGAAGTTGACACAGTCGAGGGAAGAAGTGCCATCCAGAAGGACCTGGACATGCTTCAGAGAAGACTTCATAAAGTTCAACAAAGGCAGGTGCAAGGTCCTACACCTGGGTCTGTACAATCCTGAGTGGAAATACAGGCTGGGCAGAGAATGGGCTGGGAGCAGCCCTGGTGAGAAGGACCTGGATTTGTTGATTGATGAGAATCTCAACATGACCCAGGCAATGAGTGTGGTGGCAGCCCAGAAAGCCAAACGTCTCCTGGGCAGCATCAAAAGTAGTGTGGCCAGCACTTCGAGAGATGTGATTCTCCACTTT
>VZTR01004713.1:339191-352148 GCA_013400775.1 Chaetops frenatus | reverse complement strand
ATTTAGACTAGATATTAGGAAGAGATTCTTTACTGTGTGGGTGGTGAGACACTGGAACAGGTTTCACAGAGAAATTGTGAGTACACAATTCATTTTAAGTGTTCAAGGCCAGGTTGCATGGGGCTTTGAGCAACCTCATCCAGTGGAAATTTTACCTGTGTGGTNGAGTGCTGGAGAGGGACTTTTTTAAGGTCATAGAGTGAGAGGATAAGCAGTAATGGTTTTAAATGAAAGACAGTAGATTTAGACTAGATATTAGGAAGAGATTCTTTACTGTGTGGGTGGTGAGACACTGGAACAGGTTTCACAGAGAAATTGTGAGTACACAATTCATTTTAAGTGTTCAAGGCCAGGTTGCATGGGGCTTTGAGCAACCTCATCCAGTGGAAATTTTACCTGTGTGGTTGAGGAGTTGAAACTAGATGATCTTTAAAGCCTTCTCCAACACAAAGTGTTTTATGATTCCATGATTTATAAAGATTTGTGTTTCTTGAGAGCTTTTATGGAAAAAAAAATGGACATTCATTTACAGTACCAGAGTTTCTGATGGATATTGTCAACTAGTCTGTATGCAGAACTCTCTGGAACTTTGTCTATATCCCAATAAAGTGAGAAATATATCAAAACAATAAAAAAAAAAAAAAAAAAAAAAAAAAAAAAAACCAACACGGGTTTGGCTGTGTAAGAGCATTAAGGCCCTGGAAATACATAGAAGCATTGGTTAATGTTTTCTACAGGGGCAGAGATTAACGCTTGAACTTTGAGACAAGCCTTTTGTCTCAACTGCACCTAAGATGTGGCATAATACAATGTGGGTCATTCTGGTCCACCAAATCATTTGTAATTGAGAGTCATTCTGAAATACTTGTGTTACCTCACAGGCAAATCTGTTGGAAATCTAGTGTATCCTAATGGCAAAGCATGTGTGTTTTTTATATTATGTCCCTTGAAGTGTAGCATATTTAAACATCCTATTATATCTTACTTATGGTAGCCCTCAAGACACCTCATCATTTTCCTCTAAATTTCTCATTATTTTAAATTTCCTTATTTCTCATGTTCAGGGAGGTACCATTGTGGTTTTAGAATAGTAACTTTTATGTAGTTTAAGTAGACAATAGAAATATGTTTTTGAGTTGACTTTGCAGACATCAAGACCCATTGCAGGACCAGGAAGGAATTGTTATTGTGTTGAAGGCACTGATCAGAAGATCTGCCTAAAAATGCAGCAGAAGAATATGTTTATTTGTGCATTTAGTCTTCTAGAATAACTTTGGAGTGCAGTTGAGAATGTTTTGCCATTTTATCCTTGTCCTTTATAATCATCTCTCTCATCTTAATTGTTTTCTAAGAAGCCTTTATTTTAAATCTTCAAAATGGATTATTTCTGCTTCAGTGTTCTTCATTTAGTATTCTTCTCACAGGTGAGTCTTATTACTGCTTATAGGCATTTCAAATATTGAAATTTTTGATCACTTATTCCTAGTCCCACATGGCTTTATTTCTGCCTTTTCTTGTAGCATTTTTCCTGGCAAACAGATACTGAAAATTTCTTCAAAACAGCAGTTTGAGAAGTGCTTATTGAAGAATCTCATTAAGTCCTCAGTTTGAAGTTCTACATAGTGAAGTTGTCTTTATATTTTATTGAATATTCATACTTTAGTATCCAGAGGTTTTGGTTTTTGTCTAGCTGGATTCAGGATTGCGAAGATAATCTGTTCATTGCTATTCTGACCTCAGTTTCATTGCCAATTACATTCATTTAAATATTTTTCTTCCCAAGACACCTGAAGTATTAAATTTCTTTGATTTTTTTCCCTCTTTGCTCAGATTTTTTGTCCATCAGTGAACACAAGTGTTCAGCATTTAAGGGGTGGATTTTGGATGGGGATAGGGAAGGTTGATTTTTACTGTTTTGGTTTGGGGTTTTTTTGTTGATTGTTTTTCCCAGTCCAGCATACCTGGTATAAAGCATCTCTGCTGATACTTGAAATTGGCTTAAATATAACTAAATTTAACTTCCTAATATAATCAAAGTCATGTTAACAATTTTTTATCACTTTCCCTAGTAAACCAGGAATTTCTCTCAATTTATTCCATAAATTCTATTGGACATATTATGAGCATCCATGAAGTCTATGTAAAAATAAATTACATTCATTTATTTTTGTTGAAACAATGAGGTAGGTAATTGGTTTTTATATTTCCTATCTGAATCTTGTCTGCTGTAAATTTTTATCTCATAATTTCTTTAACTGAATGTGTTGTCTAATATATTCTATTTTAATACTATAGTTGATTCATGATCCATGGTACTTCTCTCTAGATATTATGTTGGTTAAGATCTCTTCTCTCTGACATCTTTATTGTCTAGTTACATTTACCTACCTAAGTATGTACTAAGAGATACCTGCCTAAAGCCATGTGTAAATAACATCTACATACATAAAAAACTTTGGGTAGCCATTACCAGATAAAAAGCTATTGACTACTGAGAGCATATGGCAACTCCTGGCTTCTGCAATTATCTGCATTTAATTCTAAAGTAGCAAATTTCAATGGCCCTGGAAAATAGGGTAGACCAAGTTCTGCCATCTTCACTGTGTCCAAAATGTTAATGGTTTCAGAGGCATGTGGGAATTTGTGGTCAGAGGATCAAGGTCCAGTTCAGATTCTAATCTTTGTTTGGAAAAAATATTTTACCTTATGCAGGATAACCAGAGATTGCCCAACTAGTGCATCAAATAACTTGTGGACGTGGAAAAATTAAATCTGTATTAGCTGCTGCTGTGCAGTCCAAAGTGCTTAGAGCCTGACTTGATAATCACTCTGCTATCCTTCTTGTTAATGATTGGTCATCTGGGTATTTTCAGTGTCTAAAGGATAATCCAAAATTTCAGTGAAGATATGACTATTCAGAAAAGATTATATTATCCCAGTAGAGACATCAGGTGCTTGACAGACATATATGAATGATGTGACAGAAATTTCTTCTCTCAAAAGTTAAAGTATTTCTAGCTAGCAAACCACAGTCTGCAAAAGATAAACTTTGTTCTGTCAAATTAAAATGCTATAATTGAAAGGAACCTTTCCACTATGTTTTTTTTGTACTCCATCAAATGCCTCTTAGCTGCAAAGTTGGATGCATTCAAAAGGAGAATTGATTAAGCCTCTCAAGTAAATTACTTTCAGCTGAGTTGCTTATGCGAGAAGAATTCTTGCCCTGACCTCAAAGCATACTCATCTAAAAATGTGAATTCTGTGCAAGACATTAAAAAATCCTGTAGGACAAATGAATCCTGTATTATTTCAGATGCATTCTTCAGCTAAGCTTTTAGAAAGCACTTAGAGCTCAGTGTCTGCATTATCATTTATATTTCATTAGCACCTAAAGGGCTCAAGTGAAGCCAGGCCTGGGAGCATTTGGGAAATAAAAATACAGTATAATATGTTATTCTAGTCCCAAACATCTGTCACTGTTAAGATGAAAGAAGTAGAAAGGGGAACAGTGGCATGCTGACGTGTGAAAGATGATTTGCAGCAGATCCCTGCCAGCGGACTACAGATTCCCTGAGTTGCAGCACCGTGCCTTGTTAGCTCAGACATGTTAACGATAGTGCATCCCAGTCATAGAGGAAACAGAGTTTATGTAAAGTTAAACAGTGTCTCCACAAACTACTTCTATTCCCCCAATGATTTTCATAATTTTGTACTACTGGGAAAGGTTGCATAATAATCACGAGTGGATCAACTATGTAATTGTAATCCATAACTAGTTCTCTATTGTGTCATTCAAGATATTGTGGACATTTCTTGCAGCTCCTTTCTTGATTAAAGCTGAACACATTTTTGTATATGTGCTGTATATTATGTGTAATTAGTAAGTACAATAAGATCATTTAGATATTTTAATTATAAATAGATGTCTCTTCATTAACCTGCTACCCATAAAATCTGAAGTATGCTTCATCTGAAATGATTAAAATCTGGAATGATAACTGTGCAGAATATATGTAAAAAGCTGGTGATGTGGTAAATTCATTAGGTTCCTGTCTCTGTCACTTTTGCAGTTAGAAAAAAATTTACTTACATTTGTCTCATTTCGATTCACTAGGAGCCATTGGAAAAAAGGGAGAAAGCCTCTCCTTGTGCTCCAGTATCTCACATTTGTTTTCTGGTTGTTTTGCTTTTTGTCATGCATCGTGTTTCTAATAAAATATTTCCCTGAGTAAGTCAGAGGAAGCATCTTCATTCTGTGTATGAGGAGAAAAAAAGAGGGTGAAATTGGATGTTGTGAAATTCAAATTCTCCTTGGGGCTGTGAGGAGTACAAGCAGTCCTACCCATGTCAGTTAGATAAGTGGGGGCAACCATAAGGAAAATGCTATTGAGATTAGCTACCTGCTTTCTGAGAATATTTTTGGACTTGTTGAAGTTGTAGCAGAACTTAGGAAAAATATTCCTAAAACATGACAAGATTAGAAAATGTCAAAATAAACAGCAATGTTAGCTATGTTATATAATGATAATTATTTTTGTATCATTGCCCTTCCCAAAATCTTAATCCCTTCTTTAGGGATTTTATTGCTTTCCTGTCAGTCCTTTCTAACCTTCCTCTGAAGAAATGATAATATTGCACTATTTCAGAATAGAAAACACTATTTCTTAAACACAATCAAAACTATTTGCTGAAATATATTTTGAAGAAAAAAACAAAAAATTGGATTGTGCCTGACCTGCACAGCTCATCATAATTCCTTTATATTAAACCTGCCTCTGTGTCATCTGAAACAACAGGGAGTTCAAACCACACTGTTGTTTTAAGCCATGCTGCAGATGATGGAGCTGTTTTATTTGCATATCAATTTCAAATACAGGAGATGTTTTGTTATCACTTAGAAAATTTAAAGAACTGAATGGAGAAAAGTTTATCTTTGTTTCTTATCTAAATGTATAGAAATTGAGTAGTATTTTTCATTAAAAGTACACTGTGAATAGTTGAATTTGCTAAGTTAGGTGTTGGGCAACATTATTTTAGCCTGCCAAAGTGGTTTTCCTTTAAAAAGTATAGCTGGGGACTTAGTTTTATTCTAATTTCTGCATAATTTCTTAGCTGTCTTTCCATATGTGAATTTACATTGGGTAGATGATAATGAGAAACTAGAAAACAATTATTTTTAAATATCAAATGCCATGCTTCCTCATATAGCTTCATCTGTCTGAAATTAAATGTGCTGAGGGAAGGGAGAGAATGTGTGTGATATTTTGTCTTGGTTTCTTTTTTTATTAAATTCTTGAGGTCTGAAATAGTTTGGCTTTGAAGGGACCTTGAAGATCATTTAATTCTAACTCCCTCACCATGGGCAAGGACACCTTCCATCAGACCAGGTTGCTCAGAGCCCCATCCAACCTGGCCTTGAGTGCTTCCAGGAACGCAGCATCCACAACTTCTCTGGGCAATGTTCCAGTGTCTCACCACCTTCGGAGAAAAGAATTTGTTCCTGATACCTAATCCAAGCCCACCTTCTTTCAGTTTAAAGTCATTACTCCTTGTCCCATTACTACACACACTTGTAAAACAATTATTAGTTGTGTTGCTGTGCTTCTCAGTGTAAGTAACTTGGCGGGTAATTAATTGTTTTAAAGACTTGGGGTACTCTGGAGTGCACTGCAGATGCATGAGTAGATTTCTCAGTTTTATGTCTAGATCTCCAAGTATGCCAGAGGATATGTAAAATAACTCTTGGACAGACCAGAGCCAATTCATTAGTGACAGGATGAGCACCATTTGCTGAGTTAGATGTTGAGGCCGAAGTACATCACTCCTTGTCTCTCCAAATGATAGGACAGGTAGCAGTAGCCATATCCCTGACCTGAGCAGAGGTTAGGAAGGTGAAGGTTCTCCAATTCTGCATGGCAAGGTGTGTGTGCATGCACAGTGAGTGGTGTGATTGAGGGGAGAAGTGGAAGGAGCTGCTCTCCCTGTAGCCAGTCTGATATATCTACAGTCTCTGTGTGCATTGAAGATCTGGATAAAATGACACCATTTTGAAGGAGGGCAATTAGATGTTTTAGCATTTGATGTAACTACTGCTACAGTCTTTGGGAAGAAAAAGCACTTAAATGTGAACCTTACTCTACTATAAATGTGATGAGTCAAGTGTAAATATTAAAGACAGCATGAGAAATATTTGGTTTTTACATCAAGGTGAAAATGTCTAAAAGAACAGTGATCAAAATAAATTGTTAAAGTTTTGGGATTTTTTTAATTAGAAGGGTTTTTTTTCAATCAAAATCAAATTTTGATTTGATTAGATTAAACTAGTAAAAATTTTTGGGTTTTTTTTTTTATTATAGCAGCATGTGATGCATCACAGGAAATAAATTTGAGCATGTAATTTGAATCACAAAATGAGACTCATAAGAGCTATATATTTCTCACAAAAGCTTTTATTTCCTGATGGTGAAATGTGGAGGACTATGAAGCAATGGAACAAGAGTCAGGTGTGGACCCTTGGAGGGAAGAACCCTAGGACATGGTGCAACTCCCAGGTTGTGGCACCACAGCAGACCTCTCCCAGGAGACTTTGCAAGGTTATGCAGATGTACCTCAGTTCTGTTTCCCCAGTTGGTTCTCTATCTCCCTGCCCCTTTTCTTCCTTACATGCTTAAGCCCCAGAATGTTCTCCCCTTCTCAGTGCCCCATTGGTCCCTGTCCCCTGGCCACTCCTTCCTTGTCCTCTTGATGGCCCATGGACCCTGGCCCCTCCTGTGTACCGTCCCTAAACCCCCAAACCATTGGTCCCTGATGCTCTCTCCGCCCCCGCCTTCCTGGTTTAAAATCCTTTCACCCCTCCCAGTTCTTGCTTTTTGGTCCTTGGAGCCCTTCGCGTATGGCTGCAATAAAGCCCATGGAACCCCACAGGAGAGCCCGTCTGGTTTTCTCTTTGCCGTGGATTACAGAGCTATCCCGCATGTGTGTGTGCTCGTGGGGAAGCGTGCCTGTGGCACCCGGCGGCTCCTCGCTGGAGGCGCTGCTGGAAGGTTGTGGCGCCTTACCAACAGCCCGCTGCCGCAATGGTGAAAGGCCTAAAGTTGCTATGTTGGGTTCTTGTTTTCTTCAAAATCATACTTTTTTTTCAACACAGCCTGTTTGAACTCCCGCTCAGGAGTGGGCAGCCTGTTGGTCATGATGCACTGGTATCTCACAAGCAGTCTGGAGGTGCTGCATCATGCAAGTTGCGGTAGGGCTGCCCAGCCTCTGTGGCTGTGGCTGGTAAAACCCATTACAGATCTCACCACTGGCTTTTGCAGGGATGCAGCTGTTCAGGAAACCTACCTATGTGCCACTCCGAGGTTGAAATCAATATCCTCTGTAGCTGTGAGCCCATCCACATCTCCTTGCCAGTAAGGTCTTTGGAATATGTTGACAAGTCTTGTAGCCTGTGGATTGTAGGATCATAGAAAGTGGGGCCAGGAATGATGGCTGCAGCTGGTTTAGGTCTGAAACATTCCCCAATGTTTTATTTCCATTTTCTTCTGAGGCATCTTGTACCTGAATCTACATGTGTGAGCTAAGAGGAACAAAAACATATATGGATGTCCCAGTTGAGATGTAACTTCATGAGACACCATTGGAAAGTACTAATAAAAATGCTTTTCTATGACTTTAGAACTACATGATCCCAAAATCTTTGAGCAAGTTCTTTACAACTAAGATGTGTACATCTGTATATTCTTTTTCTGTTGCTGTTTTCATTCTTTTCAGAATAGTTTTCATTTAGAGCTTTTAAATAAATCCTTGGAGCATAGCAAAAACTATTTTTATTGTATAATGTAGCTTCATAGGCTATTTAACACAGTGGGCTATGTTTCACAGCTGGCTGGATCTAAGGAAGTTAACCAAATTCTGCTTTCATTTAGATGAACAATAACATTTACAAAGATTAAAGTGGGACTTGGAGTTTGTGGTTGGTAAATTTGGTTGTCTCAGCACTTACTAATAACTGTATATTCTGACTATATCTAATCTCTGCCTGTACCAAAGGGAGTTAGTCAATAGCAATCATCAATAATTAAATTTGGAACTTAGCCTCAGCTTGTGCTTATTTGCACAAAGCTATATTTTCATGTGATGTTTGCAGGAAATAAACTTTGAAGGATGAACTTATAAAATACAGATGTGTTGACATACACTTGTAAAAATACCAGTAGAGATGAAATACTGAATCGTTCTTTATATCCTTCTCCCTACTTTTTTTTTTTTTTTAGGGTTCTAACTCTGCAGGCCAAGCAGAGGGATCTTCCCATTTTTTTTATTTATTCATTGTATGTTGTGTAAAATTGCAAAAAATAGGAAAATTTTTGTTTCTGGAAGCACTCTAGTCCTTCTTTTTGTCTCCTCTTTCATATTTTGGATCCTGATACATTTCAGATGGTAACCATGAATGTATTATTCAGATGGGGTAATGCCTGACCTCCATGTAACTTAACATGTATTGAACTATGGCTTATGTCACTTTAATAATACTCTGTAGAGCTATACTTCTGGATAACCAAAGGTATGGAAGATTATGTAATGCTTTTGGAATTGCCTAATATAATGCATAATAGGGTCAAAATTAGGTATTTAAATAGCTATATAATTTTTGTAATAATAGTAAGAGAGAAACCTTGTTTTCTTTCATTGACTAAAACAGACTCCAGCACATTCTGAATGGCAAATCTAGGATTTGGTTTTTCCACTATATCTCCAGGTAATCAGTTCTTTTAGGATTGTTGATTGCACATGGATTATTAATGTAGTTTTATATAAGTTTACTTTGCTAATTTGTAAACTGAGTCAAGAATTAAGCCTTTTGATTTTTTCCACCCTAAATGAATTTTTCATCAGACTGTATTTAATCCAGGTGAATATATGTGTCCTAGGAAAAAGAGGATTGCATATACTAGTTATAAAATAAATTCTATTTATAGAATTTTCTCCCTGCATGGTGACTTCCCTGTGCTTCCTACATATATAATTCTCTTATTTTCCTTTTTAGACGGGTATACCACCAAAGTTTGATCTCCTCACAGTTTAATAGATAATGTTGTCTATTTTGTGGATATCATTGATTTGTGCTTCTTGAGTACAAACTGGCATTGATTCTTAAGTGTGAAAAACAGTAAATATCCTGAGGCAGATTTTCATTAATCCCATACTTCATTTTACTGAGTGGTAAAAGGCAACATGATTATGGAACAAGTTACTTTAAGGACAAATCCATACTGAATGATTTCAAGTTCAGTAAGTTGAATAGAAGAAAGAAAGGGAAGAAAAAAAAGAAAGGATTTTTGTGGTAAATAGGAACAGAAACTCAGGTGTTTGCCTGAAGTGACAAGAATCCACGTCACCTCAGGAGACATGTTATAGACTGATTAAAGTACACATGGTATATATAGGAAAGTTATATATATAAGAAGGTACATAGCCAGGAAAGAAATTAATAACAACCTTTACATTTTGTTTCATTAAAACTTTCACGGTAGTTGGCAGAACTGGGAGAGGTAGGCTAAATAAAGATCTCAGTTTTCAGAGTAATGATATCTAAAAGTGCCTCTGGTGACATGTAATTTGAGAAAAATATTAATTGAAATTTTTGTGTCCAGTTTTCTTTGTGTACATACATTTTGCACACTGAAAATAAAGTGCACGTGGGTGTATCAAAAAACTAATCCAGAAATCACTGCATTACTTCAGCCTGCACACAGATGTACTGTACTGGTCTGCATTGATTGAAATACAATCAAATGCTGTGATCAAAGCATCCCCCATTGTTTTCTTAAAGAATACATAAAATTTATTTAGTAGGCACAGAAAAATAATCGTATTTTTAGTGGAGATCAACCAGAATATTCTGTAGCTGTAAATGCTGTAGAAGTGTTTGCTAGAATTTCAGGAAGGCCCTTTGTTGTTAAAACTGTAAACAGCCTTTTCATATCTCTTGAGGAATCCAGCCACTTGTACCTTTTTTTTTATATATCAGCTATGTTCATTATTTGATTTGTGTAGCTACAACCCAGACAACATGAAGAAAGAAGAGAACAGTATTACCAACAGAAGGAAAAAGGTAAGATTTTATATGAAGGAAAGCTAAGTCATACATTTCAATGAGATTTAAAATGGAACAGTAATATAGTTCTTTAATCTATTTTTTGTCACTATGTTTTAGGAGTAGTTCACTCTTCAGACTGAAGAATTAATCCGTCTGCATTTACAGTAAAATAAACCTTTTGGACTGAGTTAACACTGCTGTTATTAATTTTTTTAAGCAATAGTTTACTACAATTTGCTTAGGAATTGACACCTGATGGGGGTACTTCCTACCTCATTTAGTGTTTTTTAGCTCCCATTGGTCTACCTAGCCCTGTTTGTTTTGGGATAGGATCTTGGGCTGGCTCAGTCTCAGTTGAACATATCTCTCCAAGTTACATGCAAGGATATTTGTAGGGATATTCGGGTTTTTTGGTTAAGAACAAACAAACCCACAGTGATTAATGGGGGTGAAAACAGAGAAGGACATTAATTTCCTGGGAAATTGGCTGTGTTAGAGGAAAGAGAACAATTCAAATTCTGCCTTCTGGATGGCTGTGTTTTGGCGGTAGTGAACACGGGAATTTCAAAGTAGTGTGTGTAGTTGTCTGTGTCTGGCATTTGAGTTGAATGGAGGAGGAGATCATGAAGCATTGTGATCTTAATCTGTAACTGGCATCCTCTTTCCGGGTGTGAATAAGGAAATTCATAAACTGTTCCTTTATTATGCTCAGCAGGGGTGTATTCTCTTCACCCAGTACCTTCATGCATTATTGTCCACATGGCTTGCTGGTTTTTTTCATTCCTTTTTAAACCTTTGGAGATAAAATTACTGTAAATGCAGGCATGAGAAATAAGATTGTAGCAGAGATAGGAATAGAAAATGTTATAATAACAATGTACTTTTAATGTAAAATACTTTTAATGCAAAATATTACTACATCTTATGTGTCCAAATGGCAGATGCTTTGTAAGAGACTAGGTCAAATCAAGTGATAGTAAATTGTTTTCAACAAAATAAGATATTCAATGACAGCCTTAAATTTGTAGAAAAATTCTTCAAGCAATATCAGTCCCCCAAAGTTTTTAGTGTCTGAGAGTATGAATCAACACAGGGATTCAGTTCATGATATTTCTTGATAAATATGGGTTAATTTTATTTTTGACTAAGAAATAAAGAAAGGATTTTATGTTTTAAAAAATGCCACTAACTCATCTAAGTCTTCAGTAACCACTGTGTTTATAAGCTGGTCAGAATCCATGTTAATTCTTAATATACAAACTCGAGAATTAGAAACAGTTAAACAAAAAAAATTATGATTCTGAAATTTCACCCATGTCATTTATAACTCCTGTCTTTTCTCCTTAACTTTCATGCAACAGCATTGCAGACATATAATTTACTTTTCCCAATAGTGCTTTTGTGCAGGTTTTGTGGCAGTGCTGTGAAGTACTGGACCTAAAGTATCTGTTTTGGATCCCTGAGTTTGTTCATTCAGTATGATCTTGGGAGTTCCCACAGGAGTACTTTGCAGAAATGCTTTAAATTCCCTTTGAGAAGCCTGGGAGTTTGAGTTGTTGCCTCTATTACAATACCAAGTGGAAGTTAGATGGCAAATGACAAAACTAGCAGTATGTTTACAATGTTTGCAAAACCAATTTAACACGGAAGAGTTTAGTGCTTAATCTGTTCAATTAGTCAGTTCTCTGTAAATCCTGGCCTGAGTACTTGGGTGATGGAGGGCTTTGGGTGAGAACCATGTCTGTTGGCTCTAGGACTAGGAAGCTGACACAGAGACCCATGCTTTCCAATTCTACTCAGAGAACTGGTCTCTGCATGGGGCCTGTTTTTAAAGATACCTTGTGTGTGGAGGACCTGTGTGTTTGATGCTGTCACCTGGACATGGTTGCATGGCCATCTCCCGCCCTTTGTAAACAAGAGCTCTAATTTATTTTCTCTTGCTCTATGCCTTTTTGCTGTGTAAATCAATGAAGTTGTAGACTCTTTTCAGTAAAGGTAACAAAGAATTGCAGTGAGCACTGGCATTGGAATGAGCTAATCATGAGTCAAGTGAAGTACAAATGATGAATGCCAGAACTGACATTAATAATGAGTTGCAAATAAGGCAATGGTATCTGATAATACTATTTGCTTCATGCTCTAGTCTTTGTAGAGATTAGGGTGCTATTCTGCTTGAACAAGGCTGTAAAATTGTTATGGCCTAAAGGACTTGCAGAGGAGAGGAGACAAAAAACCAAAGAATTCAGCTGCATGAGACTGCATAGTAAGAAATGGTGTATCTGGGGAAATCTGACCCTCTGCTCTGAGTCTCCCTCCCAGAGCAGCACTGTCCAACCTGTAAGGCACTTCTACCCACCAGGCTGAACAAGCAATAAAAGAGGTGGGAAAATGCCAAGAAAAATTCCAAATTGCTAAAATTGAGTTATGGGCCAGAAAGTTGTGAAGCACTGTCTAGACCACGGAGGTTATATTTATATTCCAGGTTTGTTTGACCAGTTCCTGTGAGACAGAAATCATAAATCAACTGTGTTTTCTAAAAAGCTGAACAGTAAAAAGAGTGAAATGAAAATGGTACCACACTGCAGTACACAGTAACATTTCATAATCTTTCTCTACAGGAAAATACTTTCTCCCTCAAAACCACATATTTTTATATTTTTTCCTACACTCATTTCATTTGGCCATGAGGTATCAAGACAGAAAGATTAGAAGCATTTTAATGATAAAAATTACATGGGAAAATAGACTATTGACATATTTAATGATCCTGTTCTTGCTTATATCTTTGACTTAACTACATTTGAATAATAATGCACATTCTTGGAACGGTGTTTTTAGCTTTTTAATCACTGAATCAAGGA
>VZTR01004713.1:280154-293457 GCA_013400775.1 Chaetops frenatus | reverse complement strand
TTTTTAGAAATCTTCCCTTAATTTTCTCTATATCATTGGGAATAAAGCTGCCAGATAGTTACTATGAATACATATATATAAAAAGTCATTCACCGTGAGTGTTAACAGAAGTGAACAGAATAATTAAATGTCCAGCTCCGGTACAATTTACATTGATTGTTTCATTGGTAAATAATTCTGTTACTGTAAGAGATAGCAGCATTTCTGTGATAACATAATTCAATCAGAATTGAAAATTGGGTGCAACCAGAATAAGCTCTGGAGAATTTTGAATTAATTACTTAACCTGGTAGACTCTTTTCAAGTTCTGACCTTTGTAATCTCATAGAATCACAGAATGGTTTGGGTTGGGAGGGACCTTGCAGATCATCATTCCAATCTCTGCACCATAAGCAAGGACAATTTTCACTAGACAATGTTGCTCAAAGCTCCATCCAGTCTGGCTTTGAACATTTCTGGGGTGCAGAATCCACAACTTCTTTGGACAATCTGCTCCAGTCTCTCACCACCCTCACAGTAAAGAATTTTTTCTTAATATCTGATCTAAACCTACTGTCCCTTGTCCTGTCACTACATGCTCCTGTAAAAAGTCCTTCTTCATCTTTCTTGGAAGTTCCCTTCAGGTACTGGAAAGCTATAATACGGTCACCCCAAACCCTTTTCTTTTCTAGGCTAAACAAGCAAAATACTCTCAGCCTGTCTTCACAGGAGAGGTGCTCTATCCCTCTAACCATCTTGGTGACCCTCCTCTGGACTCACTTAAATAGATCCATGTCCTTCCTGTGCTGGAGGCCCCAGAGCTGGACATAGCACTCCAAATGGGATCTCACCAGAGCAGAACAGAGGGGCAGAATCCCCTCCCTCACCCTGCTGGCCACTCTGCTTTAGATGCAGCCCAGGACACATTTGGCTTTCTGGGCCGTGAGTGTCCATGGCTGGGTCATGTCCAGCCTCTTATCCATCAGCAGCCCGAAGCCCTTCTTGGCAGGGCTGCTCTCCAGCTGTTCATCCCCAGCCTGTGCTGATACCAGGGGACTGGAATGTCTTTTCATGACTTTTTCACCTGAACACCATGACTTTTCAAATATCATGGAGAGTGGCTTGACAATTATGCCGGGCTGTTCCCTCAGGACACTGAGATGCATCTTATTGGGTCCCATAGACCTATATACATTCAGGTTCCTCAGAGGCTCCTGAAACTCTTTACTTCCATTCTCATGCCTAGTAGTTTTTCTTTGCTTATGTTATCAATTGCTGAAAATAAAAATATATTTTCATTTAGCAAGTTCTATTCACTGTTTAGAAAGAGAGGCAAGCTTAACCTGATCAGTAATGAGCACTTACTGTGGTTAAAACAGCCAAAAAATACCAGGAGGCTTGGGTCAATCATTTACTTTTAATTTTGCAAAATTATTCCCAAGTCTTTCTTCTTCGATATTTTTGTTCATAGTCTGCTACTTCAGCTTCACCAATCTGCTTGGGACTGCTTCAGAGTTTGGGCTGCTCCAACACAAAGGATGGTTAGGACATTTTGGGCAAGGAGAAGTTTTCCCTTACTCTATTTCACTCAGTGAAAATGGAAATGGTCTGCCACGTGAAGCCATAAAAATCTGGCTTTAGGTAAAATTGCTGCAGTGATGCAGTTCCTTCACCTTTAGAAGTGGAAGGAAGAATTTATCTATGTCAAAAAGGGGCATCACTAGCAATTGAAAAGGCTTATCTTTCCAAAACTTATTGAGTCGAAACGTCCTTTATGTTTATAGTTTTGTTGAGATAAAAGAAACAAACTTTGGACACAGAAGAAAATTGCAGCATTTTGTTTGAGAAATAGCTCCTGTCTAGACTATTCATAAAGGTAAAATAAAAGAGATGTGGTGTGTTTGTTTTAAGAACAAGAAAAAGGGAAATTAAGATCACTTAATTAATTTCTGGATTTTGCCTCTACAAAATCCATAACTTTCACCGTCGTGTTCTAGAAAAAATATTAGTCAATGAATATATACAAAAATACACATATGTATACCTTAATTCCCTATCATTTTAGAATCATAGAATTATTTATGTTGTAAAAGGCCTTTAAGATCATCAACTCCAACCATGAACTTTACACTACTAAATCCACGCCTAAACCATATCCTCAACTGCCACATCTACACATCTTTTAAATACCTCTAGGAATGGTGACCCAACCATTTCCCTGGGCAATCTGTGCTAATGCTTGAACAACCCTTTCCAAAGAAAATTTTTTCCTAATATCCAGTCTAAACCTCCACTGGCATAAGCTGAAGTAATTTCTCTTGTCTTATAGCTTTTTACTTGGGAGAAGACATGGATCCTCAGCTCCCCACAACCTTCTTTTCAGGTAGTTGGAGAGAGTGATAAGGTCTTGCCTGAACCTCTTTTTTCCCTGGCTAAACAACCACAGTTCCCTCAGCCTCTCCTCATGAGAATTACTCTTATAGACCCTTCACCAGTTTTGTTGCCCTTTTCTGGACATGCTCCAGTGCCTCAATGCTCTTCTTGTAGTGAGGAGCATTTACAAATAACAAAATGGAATATTTCATTTTAGGAAATGGACAGACGTCACAGCAAAAACAGTAAAGTAAGACAAACAATTATCTTTACAGAAAGAAAAATTCTGATAGACATTGTGGAGTAAGCTGGGAAGTGGAAGTGCATAGCAAAAAAAAAGTCCATCATGAACATGAATTGACCTTAGGACATTTTACTAACTTGGAAAACAAAGTAATAGCTACTACCTTCAATTACATAGAGAAGAATGAACTTTTGCTGCAAGGTTAGCAAACTGCCCATAATAAAGTAAGCAAGATCCCATAAAACAGGACTTTTTTTCCTCATCACAAGAACGAAAATGTAGAAATGAAGTGGAAAAACACTACTGAGCACTTCCTCCTATAAATTAACCTCCTCAGTGGTTCATTTATAACTGAAAAAGATGAAAGAAGATACACAAATCAAGAACAATTTACAACTACCAAAGTATGATTCTGTGCATACAATAATAACTGCATATTTACAGCTATAACACAGAAGAATGAGGTCTTCAACTTCAAAATATCAGTAATTTTAAAAGAGTTTATAAATATCTATTTATTTAGGACTTATAAATAGCTTGTTAGAAATCAGCCTTTCTTTAGTCTGATATTCTTCATTCCACTGAACATTCTAAAAAATCTTTAGCAAATGTGTAAAGATTAATATAGGTGTTTAGTGAAGCATTTCATTGTATTACCAGAAAACAAAGAAAGAATTATGAGGCTTTGTCAGCCTTCTGTTTTCCCAGTTGATTCTGACAATCTGGAATATTTCTTTAATAGGTGCCAATTTTCAGCTGCAAAGTCACGTCTATCCCTTTGTTACTTCATATTTCACATCTTCTTTTTGTGCATAGCAATGGACAGTGCCAGTTTTTCTGACAGAGTCCCGCTAGTAGCCTTAGTAATTTTTTCAGAATAAGATTTTCAATAAGGCCAATAAAACTCAGTCCAGTGAGTGTAGTTTGCAATAGGGGAAATTTTTCATTTTCCCTTAGAACTTCAAATATCAGGGCTTTGATGATAATTGACATAAACCTAGGTCTCCCAGAACCAAACCCCTACTGCTGTTGGTACTGTCATAGTCCTCCTTTTATTGCTATTTTCCTCACATTTGCACAGTATTCCATTATTGATTTTCATTGTTCTCTAAGGGTTTACTTCAAAGTCTTGTTTATTGATTCAATTTGTAGATAAGTCTTCTAAATTGCTAGGCATTTTCACAACCTTACCCTCTACCCTACCTCCTATTTTTCTAACAGGTATTGAAATGCAAGAATGGAAAAAAAGCCCCAGCTTCATAAGGTTTTCTAGAGAAACTAAAGTGCTTACATCTTCTGTATGACCACTGATGGATTTTTCTTAACAGGTTTACTGTTAAAAGTAGAAAGGGGATGTCCTTGGATTTTCCTCTAATAATTTTTGTAGTGCATATGTGGGTTTTGTTTTCAATATAATTGTTAAAATATTTTAGTGGATGTATTAGAGAATTTAGTAACAAAATCTGGAGTTATTCATGCCTAGGGCTACAAACTCTAAAGGAGAGAATTGAGACTAGTACTGATATTCATTACACTTCCCTACATTTACCTACAATCTACTAACATATTAATAGATTGCATTTAGATCTTTTCTGTTTGGGTGGAAAAAAATTCACTTACTTTTCTGTTGCATAATGATGAAAAGATTTTCTAGTTCTTCTAGTTCCATCCATGTATGATATGGATGTTAAAATGTCAGAATCTTATTACAGTGAGCACCCATGATACACTCAAACCTTCCTTCCTCCAAATTGCTTTCTCTAAATGGTCATTGTTTTGCAGTATCAAAGTGTCCTATTAATATTTTCTATATAACTTCATTAGGATTTGATTCCCTAGGTATCACACCAAAAGGCCTTGAAAATATGCATTAAAGTTATCTTAGAAATTGGTCTTATAAAATGCATAAATTTTTTTTCAAAAGAAGGGGAAACTAATTTTATCTTCAGGATCAGGAATCAAAACTCCTTAGCAATGCAATTAGAATTGCAAATGAGATCATTTGCCTTCAAGCTAAAGAACATTGTTTGTGTTGTATTATGCCAACGCTGGAGTATTGTGTAAGAGGAAGTATTTAAAAATCAAAATTAGCAGTCATTTTGATGATAGTTACTGACTTAGAATTTAGCTAGTGAAAGTAAGATCAAAATTCATTACCATTTTTTTTTTCTTCTTTCTGGTACACTAACAGAACTCTGTGCTTTAGAAATTATTTTGCATTTTGTCTGCTGCACAGAGATCTTTATGTTAGAGATTGCTGGAACTGAAGAATGAAATATAAACTCAGCAGTAGTAATCATTTTGCTTGTTATGTCATGAGAAATGCTCAGTTAATATTAGGAAGACTATTCCAAGAATATTTTAATTGCTAAAATTTGTAATACGAAGTAAAATTATATAAGCATTCAAATTAGTCAATACGGGAATCCTACTGTACTTAACATCTAATATATGAAATGTTTCTATGTCTGTCTGAAAATTAATTCAGCCTTTGTTCATGGTGTTAATCACTTTTGTTTTATAGACTACTTCACAGTATCCAATTTGAGACACAGAAGTTTGTTTTTTACAGAGTATAGCAGATTCAAAATAGAAAAGAACCTTTCTTGGAAGGAGAAATGCATTAATTTCTGGCAATTTAACTACCATATAATTATCCTCTAATACTGTCTGAAAGGTAAAAAATGACAAATGGCTGCAATAAAGAGACATCACACATGCAGAATGAAGGTTCAGAAGAGCTCATTCGACCTCCATTTTACCAGCAGTTTGTTTCAGCCACTAAGCATTACTAATAGAATCTTAATATAATCTAGATAAATAGTTAAAATAATAAGTTATGATTCAAAGAGACTGAAAGGAGATTTTGAAAAAAAGATACCTGCCTCAAAATTGTGGTGAGATTTCTGGCTGTGGAACACCTAGCAAAATGCAAATAGTTATTAAAAATTATATTATATTTTACATATTTTACATACTTACAGCCTTGCTTTTCCTTAAAAGCCAAACGCCAGCCAGACATTTTGTTTCAGCTTCTATCTTGCAAATGGAATGGCTCATTTAAACCACAAATATGGTTCTGTTTTCTCATTATACATGTGAGAATCAATTACTGTAACTGTGCTACAAGATATTTTTCCTGCTCTTCTTGCCTCTTTCCATCACCTTGTGTAAGAAGCAGTAGAAAATAAAATTACCTTCATCTATTCTATAATTTACAAGACATTTCCATTAATCCAGGTTAAGTACTTGATTTGTAGTTGGGTAAGGAAGGGATATAGGTAAAAAAATGAAAGAGAACTGTTAATTTGTGGGACTTGTTGGCACTGTTGAATTATTTATACTGAGTTTAGTGGCCCCTAAATCCTGCTCTGTAGGGAGGGTAACTACTTTATTGATATGATTAGGTAGATGGGGTTTTAGAAGGCAGGGGCCTTCCAATGTGTGGGAAAACTGCTGGAGCTTCACATCTCTCCCTAGTAATAAGATGATTTCGTCCAGCTTGGGCTCAGAGAAGAAGCCACATTCTCTCTCTCCCTTAAAATCTCTCTCTCTCTGTAATGCTCCCAGCTGTGTGGAGGGGAAAGCAAACAACTTCTGACAAATGGTCTTCCTTGTAGTGCTTTATGTGAAATAAATGGTGAAGTTATTTCTCTTCCACACCTGAAAACCTACTATAAATGTTTCCCCTCATAGTTCACATTTTTACTGTTGCCAATATGCATATTTTTCACTTCATTAATGTTGCTTCTGTCATTACATCACTGGTATGAATTGTGAGTGTCAAGTAAAGAGCAGTATGTCTCCTCACTGTCATTTCTGTTTACCTCTAATGGCCATGAAAATTTTATTCTTGCCCCAACTCACAAAATGACCTTGAGAGGAAAAGAGTTGGAGCTTAAAGGTTATTTTATGCATACCTCTTTTATAATTTAATCTATCTAGAAAGTATTCATGGGCCCATCTTGGGTAATTCAATCTATGTTTTATAATCTTTGTTGTGCATTTTGGAGTTAAGTTTCACTGGCATGAATCTGATATGGCAGCATTAACATGTGGATGGTAAAGAAATGGTAGATGGTGGTGTCAGAAATAACTAGTGCTTTAAAGAATACTGTAGCATTTTTAGTTTCAGAAGATGTTCAGTTAAACATCTGGAAGGGTGATCAGGGCCTACTTCTGAAATTCTGTCTCAGGGCTTCACATACCTGGCTAGGCTCAAAGGAATTATTAATAAAATTAAGGCTTTTCAGAATTTGCTTTACATTTATTTGAGTAGCAAATAACTAGAAAAAATGAAGTTGGTGGAGTTTTTTTCCATTAAAAAAATCTTAAGTTCTGAGCCTGTGCATTACAGAACTTTTATAATGAAATGATGATTCTTTGAAATAGCAGATAATTATAGGCTGAGAGCTGTTTCTTCACTTGTGATAGTGTCTAGTCCTCTATTTCCTGTATTGTATCTTCACAAAAAATTTCCAGTGTAATTTAACAGTGTGATATTCTGGTATTATTCTCTTCTAGATAGTTCAAAACACTGTCCTGTTTGGAAGAGAAATCTGATTGCTAAACATAGCTTATTTTACAAAGTAGATTCTCTACCAATAGTCAAGAAACTGGCCTTTGAATGAGCTGCTCCTGTTCCTCTTTAAAGAAAGATGACATTCTGCATCTCTTCTTTGATAGTTTGAACTATAAAGTAGTGTCAGTTTCGTAAGCTTCAGCTCTAAAGCAGCCTCATTCAGATATTCAAAACTAACTAGGCTGTTTCTCAAATCAGAAATACTAGACCTTTGTGAATTTCTGTATCTGTGCAATGCGGTTTTTTCAGTTGACCATTACTTAATTTCAGCAGATTTTTTTTAGATGTTAATTAGACAGAAGACATAAACTCTGGTTAGTTTGTAAGAGTAATTTGGATGATCTATGTATATCTCCAATTTTCACTCCTGTGCTCCTTCACATATATTTTCATCCCGGTTTCTGTCCACAAAGTAAGCAAGTTAATGCTTGCTTAGTCATCACTTTCTTTTCTCAAAAGGGTAAATACCATTTTAAGAAAAAAATAAAATCACATTTAGCATTTGTAGAATACAAAGGTCCCCCCAGTAATTTATGCAGTTTTTACTTAATGTCTTAACCGTTAACAGTTACTTAGATTAATTTAAACCAGTTATAGAAGTGTTTTTAACGTTTATGAATTATAGCTTAAAGACAAAGTCTTTTATCTTACAGCTTTTCCTTAAAGAGTAAAACAAGAATTCATATAAACCAGGTTAATAGTGATTAAATTCTGACACCAAGTAGTTAAACATTTTGCCTAAACTTCCAAGTTATACTGTTATGTACCAGTGTAGTTTTGTACGCCAAAGCTACAAGGTATTGAGGAGAGTAAACTTAGACCGTATGTTGAAAGTACTTAAGAAATTGTATATGATTTTGGTGAAAATGGAATATTTTGTTTGTGATCCTAAAGGTTAGTTTTAACAATGTTTTTTGCTTGATTATTAAGTGGTTTCTTTGACTAATTAAGTATTCATCTTGATACAAGACGAGTCTCACTTAATTTACTGGGCCATCTGATGACTAAACTTAACTGAATTTGGAACCACTCCATCAATGTCTTATAGGCTGTTAAAATTTACATTCAACTCAGCATTAGATGTGGACAGCTGGCTAACAGGAAAATACAGGAGCAATTGCCTACTAAGAGGAAACCTTTCTAAAGTCAAATTGCTTGGTGAAACAACTCAAATAGCTCTTACAGAAAAGCCCTGAAGGATTTAACATAACTAAAGCCTATAATGTTCTACAGAAATTACTCTTACTAACCTGTAGGACTGAATGCAAAGCACTATCCTGTTTTTTAACCATTTCCTTAATATTCTATAGAGAAAAAACCAGGATTTTATCACAAATTACTTCATAAAAGTAATAATTTTCTTGTAAATATTAATTATGTCTTTCTGTGAGTAACTCTTTTGTGTAGAAAAAAAAAAAGAAAAAATCTGAAGAAAAAAACCTGCAGTTTATTTAAACTGCCAAGTTTTAAGGCAAAGCTAATGAAAAGTTAACCTTCTGAGACTGTCTCTTGGTCCCCATTGAAAGGTTCCATTTTTAACTGCTGATAATTTTATCAGAAGTTAGCCATTTTTGTTTAAATGTTCATTGCAAGATATTTGTACGAGATTGTCTATGAAAGTATGGCAGTCAAAATAGTTCAACAATTTGAAAATTACGATGTTTTTTTCAATGGCACACAAGTTAATTTGGAGAAAAAAAAAGAAAAAACAATCCCAAAATTAAAAGTTAATAAGTGTGGATGATTTTGAGACAGCAGTAGTAAGAGAAGATTTTTATGAGGATAAGAAGCTAGATATGAGGATCAAACTAGGACTACCTGGATAAATCTTGGTGTGAGAACAGGTGCTATAAACCTGGTCCTACATTCTGGACATTAGTTCTGTAACAATAATATTTGTTTGTACAGTGAGATGTGCCCTAGTAACAACAAACCACAACCAAATGGAGCTTGGGTCATCAGTGTGTCATACAAGTCTTGATCACAAAATCATAGAAATTATCTTTCTGTGATGTAGAGGGTTGATGCTGGATGGATGCCAGGCACTCACCAAAGCCACACTCTCACTCCCTTCTACAACTGAACAGCAGAGAGAAAATCTAAAGAAGGGTTCCTGGGTTGAGATGAGGACCAGGAGAGATCCCTCAGCAAATATCAAGGTCAAAACAGATTCAGTTTGAGGATAATAATTTAATTTATTACCAGCAAAATCAAAGCAGGATAATGAGAAGTAAAAATAGACCTCCAAACATCTTCTCTGCATGCCTCCCTCCTTCTCATCTTTACCTCCTCCCCTGCAGTGATGCAGAGACAGGGGATGGGGGTTATGGTCAGTTCATCCCACATGGTTCCAGCCGCTGCTCAAGGAGAGGAGCCCTTCCCCTATTCCAGGGTGGGGTCTCTCCCAAAGGAGACAGTTCACCATGAACTTCTCCAACATGAGTCCGTCCCACAGGCAACAACTCTCACAAACTGCTGTAATGTGTGTCATTCTTCCAAGGGCTGCAGTCCTTCAAGAACAACTTGCTCCAGTGTGGGTTCCCCACAGGGTCACAAATCCTACCAGGAAACCTGTTCAAACAGGGGCTCCTGTCTCCACAGGTCTGCACATCCCTGCCAGGACCCTGCCTAGCATGGGCCTCCCACAGGGTCACAGCCTCTTCACTGGCATCCACCTGCTCTCGTGTGGGCTCCTTCATGGGCTTCAGGTTCAGGTGAATCTCTGCATCCCTTTGGATCTCCATGGGCTGCAGCGGCACAGCTACCTGACCATGGTCTGCACCATGGGCTGCAGGGGAATCTCAGCTGTGGTGCCTGAATCACCTCCTCCTGCTTCCTTCTCATAAAGTGTCTGCAAGGTTGCTCCTCTCACGTGTTCACACCCCACCTCAATTACTACTCTGCAATAACTTCTTTTTTTTCCTTTTTAAATATGTTATCACAGAGGTGTTATCACCATTTTTAATTGGCCCAGCCTTGGCCAACAGCACATCTGTGTTTGGAACTGTCAGGGAGTGGCTCTGCTGGACATGGAGGAAGATCTATCAGCTTCCTACAGAAGCCATCCCTGTAGCCCCTCTGCTATCAAAACTTGGCCAAGCAAACTAAATATATATAGTTTTTGTGGGTTTTTGTATGTGTATGTAATAAATATCAAGACTGAAAATTATTGTGGTGACAAAAGTCAAAATGACATTTATGTCCCATGTAATGCAAAATAAGTGCAAAAGCTTGCATCAGTATAAAATGTCACTACCGGCTTTGTCTTATTTTCTGTGAGTCTCTAGTCAAACAATGCGAAGTACATAGAACATTGTGCAAATTACAAAAAAGCTTCCCCTGAAGAATCTTGTGATACTACTTATAAGCAGTCATATTTCTCCCATCTTTTAGGAAACAAAACAGATCACAGTAAATAAAAACCTAATCATGCAAGTAATATTGAAGATCTCTTCCATATCCATATTTTGAGATGACTGCCTATCTCTTCCCATGGCTGAGAGATAACTATATTTGTACAGAAACATGAAAATCAAACAAAACATCTGTTTAAGTACATGTCATGCTACTCCAGTCTGAATGCCCAACTTTTAGATAGCATATTTTAATATTCAAGAAACTATTCTTGTTATTTATGAAGAGTTCAGATGGGGTTACGTGACAGAGCACCAAGGGAAATCTAGTCCCATGTTGCTACTGCAGATTCATCTTACAGTATGAATTATAATTGAATTATAAGAATAATTTCAATTGTTAATGTCTGCTCAAAATGAGCAGTCTCCATTCATATAGTGTTTGGTTAAACAATGGATTTAAAGTTCATTGCCAATGTGTACGGGAAAGGTCTCTGCAAGTCATTTGTTCAACTCTTTTGACAGAAAATAGGGGAAAATCCTTTTATGAAAGAGAAGCCTGACAAAGAGGCTGGTAATAATACCAGTTAATTTCAAAGTGAAAGAGTGGAAAAGCCAATTTTTTTTTTTTTTGGTAGGGAGGCAAGGACAGGGAAGAGGGAAGTTTGCATTATAATTATGGCAAAAATGATGCTCTAGCTGCTGTATGTGCTTTGACATTGTTACTGTGCTGTTTTCAGAGAACAGAGTGTATTTTACATTTTCTGAGATTCCCTTTTGGTGACATTAAATAACAGTAAAATCAAATAACAGTAAAATTTTGGACCAAAACACAAGCAATCCTCAATTATGGAATCCTTAGACTTCTTTTTTCACTATGAATTTAAGGTCTCTTTTAGATTTTGTTAGAACTCTGCTCAGAAAAGGAGTCTAGTTGGTCAACTTTTCCTACTGTGGTGACAGAACTAAGTGTAATTTGTACACAAAAATACCTTTTATATCCTATTTGTGATTCATTTTTGGGCTAGGTATCTGAACACTGTTTTTTATGGCTATATGGCCATATAAGGGCTTGAAAGCTCACTGATTTTCGCCAGCCATTCTTAAAGGGAGCTACGTGAATGTTTGGTTTGGTTTGTCACTGACTTGAGGGCCCATCTACATGTCAAAGTTCTATGTTTACTTCTTTTAATAAGATAGCACTTATAACTTATTTTTATGTGATAGGAAAGGGAATAGAAAGTTTACATTCTTTGGCACAAGGACAATAAATTAAAACAGATGTCAAAAGGAGTGAACAAGGGGAGAACATGAAACAAGATGATAGAACATATCTACTTTCTCATCCAGAAAGTGGTGATAAGGTTAACTAAGCACAATAAACTGAAGAGATGGGAACAAAAAGATTAAGGCTGGTAGTACTTATAGGCTGAGGATGTCTTTGAAAATTGACCTTAAGTCCACAGGTTGTGCTATGAAGTCCCATTGAAATGGAAGACTTCTATTCTAGTGACTTTGCAGACACTGATATTGTCCCCAAAGACTTGAAACAAATCACCTGCCAGGAGAGAGAGAGAGAGACTCTGTAGATATTTAAGATATCAGTTAGAGAACAACTCAGCAGGAACAGCAACAGAAAATGGGAGATAATCCCTTAATATAGCTGAGAATGAAACTGGTTCACTTTGCATGACTTTTGCTACAGTTAGTATTTGATGTGTCTTTAAGAAGGAAAAGGTAAGAAAACTACAAAAAGTCTAGTCCCAGAGCTGTGTTTGAACATCAGATGCTTGAACATATAATATGTAAGTGACCAGTAAAGATAACTGCTCCTCTCAAGAGGTAGAGACATCACCAATTAAAAAACAAACAAACAAACAAACCTCCCAAACAACCAAAAAATAGATCAGAATTTAGAGTTCCATAGATGTCCAAGCTGAAATGGGATGCCCTGAAAGAAAAGCTGAGCACTCCTTCATCAGGCATCCTCCCCTTCCCAGCTGGTCATTTCTATCAATGCATTTTGTGCAAAAATTCTGGACACCAATTGCAGGGTAGCAAGATAAGGGAATGAGTGCTTGGTTCTCAATACCACCTGCTGGTCTAAGAAATAAGCACACATAAAGGTGAGTTGCAAGAGAAAGGATAAACTCTGTCAAATTACAGTTCTGAAAACTTTATTAAGGAAAAAACATTTCTCCTTCAATTTTCCTGGACCTCCAGATCATATAAGAAATTACCTGTGCAAGTTTCAGGGTGATCTTACTTGAAGGGGAGATAGTGGTTATGACTGACTAGAAAGCTGCTATAGTCCATATCTAATAAGACAGGTGATTGAAGCTCTCCAGCTATTCTCTGATTCCTTTCTTCTGTTATTTTTAATTAGTAGGTAGCAATTACTTGTGCTAGTTAACGAATTTTTCTGTAATAGAAGAAGAAAACTTTCCTAATCCACTAACCAATTTTTTTTGTGAGACTGCATTAGGTCCGGCTGGAATGGATTTAAGTTTTCCCACAGCAGCCCTCATAGTGCCATGTTTTGTATTTGGAGCTAGAATGGGGCTTTGGCTACTGTTGTGCAGTGCTTGCTGTCTCTCCAATCTTCCCCAAGACAAAGTTAGCCCATCATAGACTGAGAATGGCAATATGACAATACAAAGATCTAGGATGGGTAGTTTTTCTGTTGAGAATACAATTACTAATATTTTTCAGCCTTTGTGTTTTCTTGTTGAGAAACACTGAAGCAGTTCTACCCTGTATGAAGTACTAATG
>VZTR01004713.1:205126-225123 GCA_013400775.1 Chaetops frenatus | reverse complement strand
CTTAAGAAAAAAGAGATATGATCTGTTCCACAATGTGCATTTAAACTCTTGATATCTCATCTATATTCTGTGGCATAGAAGTGTGTGATGCATAGAGAGGTCCATTCAGATTTGATCATGGCTTTCAGGAATAACTTCAGCAACATGAATATCATAAGCACCCTGGAGAGCAGTTGAAATGAGATTATGCCAAAATCCGTAGACCAAATACCAGACCCCAAAAGGAAACACATCTGGCAGGAGAGTACTAGATACTTTCCTGCGCATAGATCGCTTAGAAAAGCAATAGAAAGTATATTTTTTGGGGTGAAAATGCTTTTAGTTAGCAAAATTAATATGGCTATTAATGAAATATCTATTTTTAAATAAATAACATACATAATTTTAAATAATGAAAGCTATTTAGATTAAAATAATATCTGAATATCTTTTTGTTCTTTCTTTTTCAACAGTTTTTTCTTAGGAGTGAGATACAGGACAGAGAGAAAGGAGAGAATGTGGTCAGGTAACCACATTTTCAGTATAATTCTCCTTATCTCAAAACACCTTCTCTTTAGAAATTATTATCTGAAAAGCTGAACTGCATTCAATGTACAGGATTATAAGCCTGCTATATTCAGATTGCAGAAAGTTCAAAAAAGAAGGAAACAAGTTCTTTTGTCCTACCAGTGAGGCTTTATTTACTCTGACCACAGAACAGCCAAAAAGCATCCAGTAATACATATTTTTTAAAAAGCCAATAGTCCTGGTTCTGGCCAGTACAGGATTAAATTTTTGCAGTAGCCAGGACAGGGGCATGGCTAGGATATGGAGGTTATTTTATACCACCTCACATCATTTCCAGGGTGAGAGAATCTCTTCCAGTGTGGTGTGGCCATGGGCTCCTGAATGGTGATCTTTTTTTGTGTGAGTCATTCATTTTTCTTATACACCCCTTTATTAATATGGTTGCTGTTGCTGTTACTCTTTGTTTCTTATCTCATTGCTGTTTCCAGGAAATTGTTCTTATCTCAACCCGTGATCTTTTCTTTATGTACCTTTAATTCTCCTCTCCGTCTCACCACAGAGGGATGAGTAGGGGGAGGGAGGAGAGAGCAACCAGAGCATGGTTTGTAGCTTTTCATGGAAGGACTAAATTGGGGAGCACCATTCCTAAACCATGACACTGAAGCAAGACCTAGAGAAACTCTTCCATCCTAAGGTGCTAAGAAAAGATTGGTACTGAGAACATGGATTTTCAAACAAACTGAAACCACAAACTATTCCTATTGTAGGAAAGGTAGCTATTTCTTGAAAGTGAGGACACATGATTGCACTCCTTACCAAGGAATTACCCTTATAATGATCAGTTGCTATTATTTAATGGGATGGAATTATACAGAGATGAGAGAAAGGTATTTTGGCCTACCTAAAGCTTTTTGCTGACACCATCTAATTATATTTTTCACTCTATGACTACCTCAGGTGTGGTAATGCTCTTTGCCTTGACACATAGTCATCTCTGTCACTGCATTTAATAACATAAAAGGAAAGAAGAAAATATACCAAGTAATTAATTCATACAAAATAGGCAGCCAAACATGAGTAATTGAATATTTCAATTAATCACAGGGAAATGGTGGAATAAACCTCTGATGCTTAGTCTAATTGTGGCGGAGACATGAAGGAGACCCTGAGCCTTACTGAAGGATAAGGATTTTACTATTTAGTAATTTAAAATAACAACAGTTCAAGTGATTAATTTAGCATAGAAGATACATGTCTACGAAAAGATAACCCGATAACTATAGTAGTGTCTTACACATGTAAGTCCATCTAGTACTAAAACCAGGAAAAAGTTCTCCTTTTAAACAGTGTGAAATAAGCAGTTCCACTGCAGTACTAGCTCTGTTCATGTGTTTGAGAATGTTTGCATGGATAAAGAAACATCAAAAGGAGGCAGATGAGTGTAAACTACACTACATTCAGTGATATGTTGGATGGCAGTGTTATAGATACATTTTACTGAAAGCTCTGTAGCTATATAATGCAGACGCTTCTCTCAAGATGAATACTTATGTATCATACTGTTATCTACAAGTTAATAGGTAAAATTAAATCAAACGATTTGGAAAATATTGTTCTAAAATGTACTGATGACTAACATCTTGGCTTTACATGGGAAAAAAATTGTGATAACAAATGTCTTAAAACCTCAGCCATTCTGTTACTTTGGAACAGAGCTGAGACAGAAAAAGATGGCAGGAATAGACCATAAATAGTCTTTCAAAATAGCAATAGTAAAAATTTAATAAAAAATTCTAAAGACATTTTATTATGTCCCTGAACTCTGATTCTTTAAAAGAGACCATCACCAACAAAGTACTTTCAGTAGAGTCTGAAGATTCTGTCTCAAGAATAGGAGTTCACCATCACCTAATGAAAAATGTTACTAGCAAAAATTCTACATGAATTTGGAGGTAGAAAACCGGCAAGAAAAGGAATATCAGAAAATGAAAGAGACTTGTACAGAAACAAGGAATTATTCAAGCAGGGAAAATCAGTGTGGAAAAATAAAGGAGGAAAAGACAAGAATCTTCTAAAAGTAGAGAAGATGACAAAGTGAGAGTTCAGAGCTAGCAAGAGCTCTGAACAGGCTGTTCACATCCTGAGTTATGAAAGAATGGAAAATGAACCAGATTCTAGTTTAAAAGAGTTTTAAAGTCTTCTGACTTTTGCTGATGTAAATGAGTTTGACATCTGATCAATCAAAAAAGAAATACTGCTTTTTGGTGCTAGAAACATTAGCATCCTGGGCAAGAAAGTATGTGTAGTAACAAGGCCATAATTTAACACATTTGGGAAGTTATCTAGAAAATGTATCCTACTAATTGTTAACCTTCTTTCCCTAATTAGCACTATATATCACTCTAAGTACTTTTCAGTCTGTGTTGAGGGATGAGATAACACTGATTCTTTTGTACTGAACTATCTATATGTACTAATAACCAGGTAAAAAATAGAGCTATCCACAGGGTCTAGTTCTTCACTCAAATTGTGACTACTAACATTAGCAAATGTAATGTGTTTTTGATTAACTAACATGCAATGAGAACATAATGGAGATCATAATTCTTTAAGATGAATTCTCAAGAAGATAACCTGTATTTCCTCATGTGAGGAGTTCAGGTGACAAAATTTGGAAACAGAAATCTAAGTCCAAAATGTGAGTCTTCTGAGCATCTCGCCTAGAATAAAATAATCTGGATGGTAACAGACTATAGAAAATGCAGGAGTATGCATTTCAATTCAGATATTTTAAAGTGACACAATGCAAAGAATGGGTGTCAATAATCATTCTTTTCTCAGAATTTTTTAAACCCTCTCTGATGCTACAGGAACTGTCAAGCAAAGCTAAATATTAGGGCTATGCCAGTTTTGACATTTTTAAAGGCGAATAAGTAGACCTTTTCACTACAGATAACTTTATCTCAGATTTTCACCTCTGTTGCTGCAGACTGCAGTGTCAATTCTGACCACAGTTTTGATGATGGGTGAGGGATGACAGCTGATGATGAGGGGCTATAGCTGGAAATTCAGCTGTGTCCTGTAACACCAGCATGTGATTCAAGCAACCCAAATGTCTTCGACTGATCTACTATGACTAAGAGGTTTGTGAATTATATGTTAGATGGGCTTGGTATTTTAAATCCCTCGTCCCCCAAGACAAGTATCAAATCTATATACTGTTTCCAATATTAAGAAAACTAACACAGTAAACACAGCACTTCTCAAAAATTTGTCATTTTCTTTATGCAAAATTACATTGTAAAGTATTTTTCTGCTCCTTTACATTTTTTGTCTACTGATTCAGAACATAATATGATAGAAACTTTGGGCCTGACTCTGCCTCAGTATAAATCAACAGAGTCCCATTGTCTCCATTACCACTATACTGATTTATGGGGCTAATGATTAGACTCTTCCTTCTAGAATAATAGAGAACTAGCAGAGTGTTGTAGATTGTTACAGGGAGACTTTGAAGCAGACGGACCCATCACTTTGAATTTACTTTGAGCCACACTTTTATTCCATCTCTAATAACACACAATTCTCTAAAGAAGTTTACTACATCTGTTTCAGCAACACACTCAAAGTGTGTTATAAAGCTCTATTTGGAAATTATCCTCATAAAGACCTGATGTTCTTGATCGGACATTGCAGAGAAAATGAGGAAAAATATCACAAAAGAGGTAAGAATTTAGCTAGATTTTGTTCTGAAGCATTAACAAGTCTCTATGAAAAAGACTTAGAAAAATTTTTATTTTAGTAATTTATTATGACTTGTAATGAGTAAATTAGATTGATAAATAGAAAAATATAGAGTGGTTGTTTTGGAGGTTTATTTTGTGGGGGTTTTTTGTTTGTTTCAGGGTGTTGGTCTTTTTTAGTTTTGTTTTTTTTTTGGTGTTTTCTTTTGGTTGGTTGGTGTTTTTGAGTTTTTTTAAAACTTGTTTTCTAGATGTTAGTTTACTTTTTATAGAAGCATTTTTTCCCAGTGTCCCTCTCTGGTGATTCATTATTTCAATTGGATAGCAACCAAAATACATAATTTCAGTATGGTCATTTTGTACCTGGCTAATGTAGCTTGCTCCTTCCCACTGGTTGCTGTAATACTCTCAAGATTTATTCCTTTCATTTACTTTGCTCCTATTGATCAGGAGAGTTTATGGCATCATAGTTACTATTTTAATTCTATTTCTAGAGTATTCACTTACACATAAAAAAACGTTGCTTAACCAAAGCTTTAAACTATGCTAAACTACAGATTCCAACTATATTCATTGCTGAATAAGAAATTAACATAATGATGTTTTCTTCCACTCTACATACCTAAAATTTTAAGTGTTTTATGTAACTGAAGGCCACTGAATTACTTAACAGCCAACATCACATGATTCTGTCTCAAACATTGGTCTCTAGAAATATCCAGATATTTTCAGAAAAAAAATTGCTTCACATTATAAGAGCAGCATTTTCATACTAACATGGTTTGTTTCTTAGTCTAGAAGTCACTGGGAATAAATATAACCTCTTGGAATAGCTAGGGATTGAAAGTAACTCATCCAATATTTTTAGGAATGTGATTTGATTTCAATCTACTCTTTGGTGCAAAACACTTAGAGCAAGATACTGTGATAATGGGAAAGGATGGGGAAAGAGGATGGGTAGAACAAAAATAATATAAAAATGTTAAAACCCAGTTTCTTTGCTCTTGGGAAGACATCATAGACTTGGTACCTGGAGCTGATGTCTATTCAACTCAAGTTCCAAGTCAAGACTTCAGTCTACATGGAACTGAAATAGTGAGAAGTTCTGCTTATTGTTTGGGTTGTGGTGCTGAGTTCATGGCCCATTCTTAGTTCAAATCACACTGGATAAACTTACAGATTGTACTTTGGGATTCAGGAATGTTCTATCACTTTTGCCTACATTTTGTATTACCATACATAGACTGTGCAGAGACCAGACAGTTTTCTAAAAAAGATGGAAGACGGAGCTTCCCTAATGTTTCTGATGTTAGAGTCAAACTTGTCTTCTATATGCACAATTATAAATAGCAATAACCACACAGAAATAAAACCACCATTTTTTTACAGTGCCTGTTGATTGTTTTTGCAAATTTCAGCCAAGAAAAATTCATCTAATGAGAAAAAAAAAAAAAAAAAAAAAAAAAGACTGAGGAGCCTTAAAACTAAATTAAGCAGAAACCATTTGTTCCTTAATCATAGCTGTTTGTTTTGTATATAATGTCATATCTCCAACAAGACAGTAGGGCAATTTTTTATAAAAGCAGAACAAAAAATACATTCTTGTTTAAGGTTTTCTGGCTATAACCCAGTTTGTGGTAACATATATTATCTAGATATGTCACTCTGTTTACCATACTGAAAAAGGAAAAGCAGGTAAATTAATCACACTGGATTTGACCTCTAAGATATGAAGTCTAAGCTATTTCATTACAGCACTCAAATGTTCTTAGGCAAGACATTTGATTCACTGCTGGATAGAAATGGGATTGTGTGATTTTTAGGCTTCTTTACTGCTCTCCAAAACATACAAGACAGTTCTTCTGTACAAGGTGATTTACTGTGTAGTTCAGCTCTACATTTTGCTGAGTGCAGCACCTGTGAATACTTCCATCTCCTGTTGATAGCAGAGAGGTTACACTTTGTACTGATGAAAAAGTTGGGGTGCGCCACTGGTCTTGCTCACCAGGGGCATTCTCAGATCTGCTTATGCTGCAAAACAGAGAGTGACTAGGTGGAAATAACTCAGCGAGTAACCACGGGAGCTCACAAGTCCATGCAGCAGTGCAGAGAGTAGTGTTATGGTTCCCACATCAGTGCATCTGCCTGGATCTTTGCTTCATTGTTCCCTGCTGAGGTGCAAAGCTGTGCTGAAATAGCTATAGTGCTTCTGGTACTGGAGCAGGCACAGACTCAGCTTTCTTTAAAATTTCTGCACTGGTCTCTGTTGCTTGTTGTAGAAGTGTTGAGGAATATATTCAGTGCAGGTAGCTCAGTGTGCAGGTGTAGTGTGAGCTGCAAACTGAGCTCTGGGTGATGGGAACCCCAAGCAAGAGGCCATGAGCTGCCAGCCTTTTGGATAAAGGGCACAGGGATCTGTGGCCAGCCAGGGCACTGGACACTCAGACACACAGAAGGAGCTGATGGCCCCAGACTTTCCCACACTTAAACTGTGAAAATATAAAAGGCTGGGGTTTCCTTCGTTTGGGGTCCATCCTTGGAGGCATTCAGCTCAAACTGTTATTTTGTTATTCCACAATGATTAAATTATATTAAGGATTGAGTTGACCAAGACTCTGCTATGGGAAATCTGAGGCTGAGCCAGTGTGGAAACCTGGTCTGGCTGTGAGTGTGGGGTGTGCAGCTGCAAAAGGACCTTTGTCCCAGCTCAGGTGATGTGCATGTGACTGCCAGAGTGGCTCCTGGATGGTCAGACAGAGAAGTATCCTTAACAAAAGTTCCCAAATACTAGTCCTTATTTTGTTAAAATTAAGATAACGCCATGAGTACTCTATATATTACTAAACAAATACGTACCTTCCTTACACATGGAAGGTAATAAGCAGTATAGGAAAATATTTTCAAATAGCTAAATAAAACTTAATTTTTTTAAATGAAAATGTTTCTTTTTTAATATCATGTAGGTGTTTACATTCAAAATTAATTTTATTCTTAAATACTTACAAGTTTATATTTTAAGAGAGGATTAGAAGTTGTTTTTTTTTTTATCCCATGTGGTATCACATATAATAGATATGTAAAATCAGGATTGCTGGAGATTTTTTTCCAGCTGCCTCATTAATAAAGATCACATTTCAAAAAGTCTAGAACCTGTTTTAGTTCTCATGGTTGCAGAGGGAAGTGGCCTTGCCATAAGGTAAAATAATCAATACTGATAACAGTAATAAATGTAATTAAAAGAAGATTCAGGTCTGAAGTTTTTTAAGAGTGATAGTGAGGGAACATGCTTTGTGGAGACCATTTTCCCTGGTACTGAAGTTATTTATTGTGAGAGAGTGGTTTCATGCTGTTTTTTCTCTCTGAGAACTGTTGTTTGTAATAACATCCTGTGTGGGAGTGGCACTGGCTTGCAGGTAATAATGAAGCATGGAGGAAAGAACAGGAAAATCAAGAGTGAGAAAACTTGTGGGTTGCAATAAAGGCAGGGAAATCACTTGGCAATTATTGCTATGGACAAAACAGATTAAATCTGGGGAACCTAAGATAATTTATTGCTAATTAACTTAAATATTTAATTGCTTTTCAGGGTATTGGGTGGAACAAAAATCCCTCAAAACTAAAAACATTTAAAACACTTCTGGCTCACTCTGAGAACTTCTCCTCCCTTTTTATTATTGCCACAGCTTGGCACAGGCTGTGTGTAGCATAGGTCAGGTCCTGACCATTTTCCCATGGATGCCACCCCTGCAGACCTCCCCAGCCTGCCCTCTGCTCTTAAAGCCTTGCTGCCTATACTCAATGCACACTCTGAGTTCTACCTGCAGTCCTTGAGACAGGATTATTTTCAAATTGAAGATTATTGTCAAAAGTGATTTGCACTTATTTCTTAGTAATCTTGGCTTGGTTTGTTTGGGGTTTTCAGTTTTGCCATGCATTTTCATGCTTTCATTAAGGGGGATCATTACTTATAAAATGGAATTTTATAGCTGGGTCTAAGTAAACACAGAGTCCATATGACAGTTAAAGGAAAAAGAAAGCTTTATGATTTTTAAGATCATATTGCTTCACCTTTTCTTCCCAGTCTATCACTCTTCTCTCTATTGATTTTCAGGTTTCTTGCCCTCAAAAGGGAACAGAGTCTTTGAACCTTGATACAACATTAGCAGTTTTTCCCTCTTGTGCCTTATATCAGCTCCTAGCCAGCTCAGGAACTCTAGCTTACACCAGCATTTATTCTGAAGGTACAGCATTATACTGCAGTGTATTTGGACCACATGTGGAAAACTGTCTTACTTTGGATCAGTGCTACTCATACTGCATTAAAAGAACCACTACTGGCAACTCAGTGGATTTAAAATACTAATTTTAGTTCAGCTTCCATGTTTAAACTGTTTTCTTTCAGTAAATCTTTTCCCCCAAAGTGACCCAAGACATGCACACTTTCACCAGAAGAATCTAGAGCTCAATGTTCCAGCCTCATGCTAATGTAAGTCACTTTTCTGTATTAGTATATAAGTTGTATTTCTGTGTGCATATATAACTTCTATATTTTTATATCTGTTTGGAATGGTAATTAAACTGTAAACAACATTATATTTTCATTGTTGTATTTCATATATGTTGAAGTATTATATTATCTTTGTGTTTTCCAGAGGTTAATATTTCTTAGAGTGTTTGAACCTATAATAAAACATCCAGAGCAGGAAACAGGAAAGCAAGTGACAAAGCTAATTTTATGTGTTTATTTTCTAATTTAGTCTTTTCAGTAACATCTAGTTGATTAAAAAATCCAGTAATAGAATTTAAATATAAATGTGGTAAGTGTTATTCCTATCTCTAATATTCCTGTGTACATACCAATCACTAATCCTTAAACAGTTTCAGCTTAATCAGATTGCTTTTAGATTGATCTGGGGTTATTCATTTCACCCCAAGGATGTTCTTTGCTTTTTATTCTAAATCATGTTACTGAATCCAAACGATTGAATACAAACTTTTGACATAATTTGATTTAAGTGTTGTTGAACTGTAAATAAATCCAATACTCTTTCCCTACTAACTAAACTGAAAATTGCTTTCAAAATAGAAAGACTAAAAGGCAGTTATTTAAAAGAAAGTATTTTAAAATAGACTTGAATCTCCATTCCCACAATTAACTTGTGAATGGTGTGTAAAAGATTGCAGTAGTAATTCCTAGAAACTGGACTGAAAGTGTTTTCTAATATTTACCTTGGCCGACACTTCTGCTTGGAAGCAGTTCTCAGTTCTTCATGCTTATGACTGCCAGACTTGAGATATCTGGGTTGAGATATTCTGTAGTGGGTGTCTGCCACATGGTGATATTTTTGGTAAATTTCATCTAATTACTCATACAGTTCTGAGAATTGAATCAGGAAATATATATTATTTAATCTGTGGTAAGAACAACGCATACAATCTTTCACTTGAAAGTTTTCTTTGAAGGAGGAACTAAAAATTTCTAGTGTATTAGGGTTCTGAACTTTATTGCTCCTGTCCAAACATTAAATCTTAAATAAAGGTTATATGCTTGCTAAATTTTTGTCAGATAAAATAAAACGTCCATCTTCTCTAAGAATTGTCCAGTCCTGCATGACTCTGAGACAGAACTGTATGTGTATAACTAATTTATATCCATAAATTGACTGGGTATGGACCAGTCCAAGGCAGAAAGAGCCATGCAGAATTTCCCAAGTAAGTTGCTGATTAGATTTGCTCTGGACTGCTCAAGACAATATACAAAGACACTGAAGTAAACAATCATCTGGCTTTTCTAAGAGAGACCGTTCTAGGCTAGGATAGCTTGAGAGAAAACTGGTTTGACTCGTCCATGGAAAGCACAGGTAAGATGAAACTAATGTAGACTGGCACAGAAGTTCAGTCTAATATGGACTGGGGTCAGCAGAGGGGTATCAGGAGCAAAGCTCATGGGGAATCTGAATAGCAATGATTGGTGGGATAAGTTAGATTTAACAAGAATACAGGAAGAGAAGCTGGCAGTCAGGTACCAAAGGTGCCTGACACTATACTGTGGCAACCAAGTGCCCAAGTTTTGTTCCAGAGATATAAGTCCAAAAATACCACTAGCACACATGGAAGCAAAAATCCTGACTTGGTTCATAGCCAGAAGTCCACATTACTGACATTTCTGCATTACAGTAGCTGGAATTAGAGTCCTAATCAAAAGCTGAGAATTATATATATATATAATTATAGCTAGATTTTTAGTCTGTTGCAATTAATTTTGTGAAGCTGTCACAAAACATCTTCATGGACTTCAGCTTCTTTAAATCTTAATTAATATTTCTTACACTACAGTTAATTTATCAAAGCTGTTCACACTGCCCAACATAAGTAATTTTGGGTATAAAAAATTTCAGAATTTTCTACTGGTTTTGACACCTTTGGTCAAACTCTCTGTTACAGGATCTGAATTGACCTTTCCCTTTTTTCAAAACTGGAGGTAGCCTCACTTTAATGGATTTCTTTGAATGCATTCAGAGAAACTGAAAAAAGAGTGCATGAATTAGACCAAAGAAATATGAAAGGCAGAGAGTTTGCTGGGGAATGTAGCTTTAGCATGGGCTTTGCTCAAGCCTTATGATGTGAACTTTTGCGAAGGACTTAGGACATCAGGTCTGCTCTGAGACTCACAAGCTCACCCAATGATGGAAGAGTTCAGAAAAGATCAGAATGAATCCAGGCATTTAAATATGCTTCCAAAGAAATCCACCTGTTTGGATTTGAAAATAGCACCCAAAGGTAATGTAGATCCAGTACAGCCATCCTAGACTATGTTTTATCATTTCTTATTCTGTGACTGTTTCAAAAGTTGGCCTTTTGTAATAAGTAAACTTCCCGCTCTTTTTGTGCCTTCAAGGACATGTCTTACCTACAACTCATGATCCATGGTTTGTTAGGATTCAAGGAAAATCTTTAACTGTGGGACATCTGTGCAGTGCTATCAGTTTTACCCTGGCAGACCAGGGACAGCATCAGTCACTCAGCCTTAATGATCACCAGGTAAGGTGAGGTGAGGTTAGGTGAGGTGAGGTGAGGTGAGGTAAGGTGAAGTAAGGTGAGGTAAGGTGAGGTAAGGTGAACTGTGCATACTTTGGGGTGCTGTACATTAACATTTCCTGGAGGCATAAGCAAGACCCCAAGACTGTGGTTTGAGCAAACAGAGCAAATCAAATTTTAAGGCATCTAGGATCTTTTCTGTGACTGTCTGGGTGGTTGCCCACTGGCTGGGCTCAGCTTGACACATCTTAAGGCTGAATAAAGGTACACCTCTACCTTGTGTTCATTGACTAAATTGATAAAAATAAGACCATTGTGCTCACTTCTGCTTCAGACCATGTTCGTTCAAGTCTTGTACTGGGCATATCTGGCTAGTAATTGTGGGCCTTTGGACCAATGCAGAATATGCTAATATTATGAAGTAATGTCTTGCCTTTCAACCAGATAAATAAAGATTGGGTTAACTTTGATCAGACAGTGACCCTGTAGTTAGGAGAGCAAACTGGAAGCTGCATGAGCACAGACAAAACAGAAAAGTTAAATAGGAACTTAGGTTTAAGTTACTATTTTGCAGAGACCAATATATTTTGTGGTGGAAAAAGAGTGATTTGTTTTAGAAATCTGTGTGAAGTCTGCAGAGGGGCTATAGCTGTTCCTGCCCATGTTAAATTGGGTGAAATGTCTGTAAAAGCAGTTTGTGGTGATCTTGGAAAGGAAGGCACAGTAAAATGTGCATAATAAATTACTCTTGGTAACCTATGTCATCATAACTTAAAGGAAGTGTATTTTTATGCACAGAAAATGTGTTGCAGTGCTGAATCCCAATGAGGTTGAGGGGTGATGAGGTACATGAAAGATACAGTGGAGAGGAACCTAACATAGCCTTGAGGCACTTATGTGAACAGAGTCTGTAATGTGTCTTGTTCTTTTAAAAGATCTTTCAGTCACTGTAACCTGGCAGTAAGCCCACTGAATTCCCACCTTTCCCAGAGTTACCTTGATGGGGAGATAAAAGATGTTGATACACTGTGGGCTGGGAACAGAGACCAGAATTAATGGTGGATTACCTTTATGATGGTTATAGGATGCTTATTGTTTATTTGAAAACTATGCTAGCAGTACAAAGGGGTTAATAATTTCAAAAACCACAAAAAGTTCTATTTTTTCTAAAAATTTTTTGGACCTATTTGGTTCAAGTGGATCACTGTTTAGATAAATTTCGTATAAAATTCAGATTTTTTTCTATGTGTTCAAATGAAACTCATAACACTGGGGGGAGAAATATCTTTCCAACTTTTGAAAGTATCAAACATTACTTTCTCCCTGATCTTTGAATATGACAGCCCCCAGTGAGAACTGAAAATGAAAAAAATGTCAGCAAACACTGGGACTAGCATTGGAGATTCTAGATTTGGACCATGAAACAAAATGACAACAACAGATTGTTATTGATAAACTTGAGACCCTCCATGTAAGAGAAATCAAGATCATAGGACTCTTAACAGACCTCAAAGGAAATAAAGCCAGCCAGGAAGAAAGAATGACAACATTTCATTTTGTTTCTTCAGAAGTCTGTGGATTTAAAACAAATTGAGTGATTTAAAATAGCTGAAGGCCACTGTAGCAAGAAGCTTACTACTGAATCCTGATTGCTGGATTTACTTTTTCTTTTCTATAAAACAGAGCTTATTACTTCCTTCGTGGTGCGTAAGAAGGGACCTAAAACAACTTCCTGTCATATTAGACTTGAATGGTGATTACATGGAAATTTGTGTAATCCCTTATTATTTTGAATTGGAAAACCTCTATAATTTTTCTTAAAAGGCCTTGGAAATAAAGTGTACTGTCTTTATTTGCTGTCACCTGAAATACTCTGAAAATAGATATGAATCTTTTGATTAAATGCAGGAGGATTATTTGCAGCAAACAAATCTATTCACAGATATGGGAGTGTCTACTGTTCATTAACTATAAGCAAATGATTTCCTCTTCCTCGAATATTTTCATTCCTTGGAATTATTCAAGAGCTATTTTATGTGAATATATTTCAACCTATAGTTTACTGAGAAATTGTTTGCTAAGAGTATTCTGAATTTACAATTTAAACCCCAAACTGTTTAGATTAGATACATACATCAGTGTTAAAATTTTCTTTAGTAATTTTATGAGAGTAGACCTCAGAATCAAGTTCCTGTGTAACTTTAAAAATAAGTCTCCCTTTAGGTGTGATATAACAAAGAACAGTGAAGAAAAGGAAGACTTTCCTATTGTGTTTTGTATACACTAGTGGCAGAAGAAATTCTACAATATGTGTCCTGGTAGTGAAATGAAGGTCCATAATATACTACGAAAATACACTCTTACTTGGAAGAGAATACCAGTAAAATATACTTATAAATGACAATTTTTTCTGCTAGGTGGAGGTCATTTGACTGTGATTTTCAGTAAGAAATAAAAGCTGAAATTATATTCAGAGGTAGCCAATTAACTGTACATGTTTAAATTTCTTTTTGAGGAAAAGTGAAAGCCAATTTTGCTTATTTAAAAACCTTGAATTATTAGCCTCTAATTGTCAAAATGTAAGTTTTGTACAATAGTGTATACAGAAACAACCTTTCTAGTTCTTAGTTTAGGGATTCAATTTGCACTAGTTTGGTCATCCTTTGTTAGTTCAGCTACATGAATAGCCATTATTAGTGCACAGTAAATGCACAATTAATAGTTTTAGAAAATGAAAGTCTATGAAAATAAGCATTTATTGTTTTCATCTGGGAAAAGGAAAGATACTGAAATCACTTCCACATGCTACTGATGGCTGAATGTCTTGACTAATGTGCCCACCATTTCTATTTCTGGAAATAGCTGCAGACAAGCTCCAAAAAAGATTCATGTGTCTCGGTACACAGTGGAGCAGCATCTAATTATTTTCTCCCTGGTCTCAGAGCACAGCTTCAAAGTCATCAGGTAAGTTGTCCAAATGTTCCTGAAATGTGGTCAGGGGAGACTCTTGAGCTGGCTGTCCTGGAGCACCTCCTTGACTGGTGTCCTGATGAGTCCTGGGCTGCTCTCAGCTTACTAAGCTCCCTCCTGGTGATGGTGCAGAAGCTGCTAGGGCATTGTCAGAACTGAGAAATGGAGGGAAAGATGGGAAAAGGGAGAAAGCTATCCCTTCTACCTCTTCCTCCTGCTCCCCCTCATGCCTGCATACAGTACAATCTTCACAGCTTGGAAGCAGCTTCTAAACTGTCCAAATTTGTTTGTTTTTGGCCCTGAGGGCATTAACATGGTCCCCTTGGGGTCTGTGGTGTTCTTTTCAGGTCAGGCTGGGACAGACTCCTGCCCTGAGCTTTGTTGTCATTGCCTGGGGTGCATCCCTGCCTCCTGTAGGGACCATCACCTGCCCCAGCTCAGCACACTCTGCTCAGGCTCTGGGGGATGGCATCCCATGTGTGAGGACATGGTCCATGCCTGGACCACCATGGATCCTGACAGAGCTCTCCCTGTGAAGCTGTCTTGCTTGCCCTTCACCCTGATGTAGGCTGCCAAAAAAAAAGTGACTGAGACTGTCTTGCTGAGTTTGGGCTCCTGTGGCCCTTGAAGGATTCCAAGTCCTGACTCAGAATATTAAAAATCTGTGAGTGAAGTTAGAGGTGAATCTCCAGCTCTGGCTTGAATTTACCCCACAACATGAACTCACCTGATGGTGAGGACCTAAACAGGCAAGCACGTCCCCCAGCAGGAACTGCTCTGTGTGGATTCAGGGGGTCCAGTGATGACAAGGGTATACCTGAATCTTTGGGGATATCCCAGACCCAGCTGACTGCGTGAACCACCTCCCTCTATTAATGAAGCTCCAGCACCTCCAACCCATGGAAATGGTGGCTGCAGCTGCAGTCTGTGAAAAGACTCAGCATCTCCCAAGGCCCAGCAGAGACACACGTCCTCAAGGGGGCTTATCATGAAGAATGTTGTATTTCCAGAACAAAACTGGATTTCAGTTATGAGCTCAATTCTTTGCCCCAGCAGGAATGGACATGCAAGACCCTAGTTATTCACCTGAATTATAAGATCAAAAGGTAAAGTATATGTATAATTTAAAAAACAGATTATGAGAGGTTTTCGTGGTTATAACTTTGGGTTATCTCAGTCTCTCCTACCCTAGATAGTCCTTGGCACATCTCCAAAACATGATCAATCAGGGTCTTAATAAACAAAGTGTATTGTAGCAATAAAAGCTGTAATGAAACCATCACTTGGCATAATTTATCTAGTCACTGTTGTTTTCCAACCAGCATATACATCTAGGTATATACATCTAGGTAGTATCTGTCTGCTTAATACATCTAGGTATATACATCTAAGTAGTATCTGTCTGAACATCAACTTCTGAGTTTTTTTTAATATTTAGATGAATTCAGAAAAATGTCCTCATATGGTCATTATAGTGAGTACTGAAGACAACAAAAAAGTCATTCTTATCCATGATGGTTCTGTCAGCAAGAGAGATCTGTTCCATGAGTTAGGCTTTTGAAAAATAAATCATTCTTCCTTGGTAGTCTCTGCTATTTTTAAAGATGTAATACATTAAAAAATGCAAAAAGAGAAGGAAGTACATTTTTCCACTTTTTCATAACATGTAAAGAGCATGGGTGAGGCAGAGAAGAGTGCAAAAGAGCCTCCACCTTCTGAATGCGCTTCAAGAGGAGGAAAAAAAGGTGGTTGCAAACAGAGGCAGCAAGCTAGGAGTGAGATAAAAAAACTATAGAAAGAAGACCTCTAGGGAAAAAGGAAGTAGTAAATTTGGAGAAGAGAGCAAAATATATTTCACAGGCAGGAAGTACAGGAAAAGGAGGAGCTAGATGAACATTTAGGCAGATAATTCTTGTAAACTAGTATCTGGTCTGACAGAACCATCAAGAGGGCACAAGTAAGAGATTATAAACTAAACTATTTTCTGGGGCAGACTTGCTGATGAGCTACAGAAGTGAAGAGCAGTGTTATGACCATACTCAGAAATACACAATTACTTTCTTGCAGTAGGATCTTGGTGCTAATTTGCTATGATTGCACTGACAATGGGTGCACTAGGCAGGAACAGGACCACATGCTTTTGGCTTCTGTTCTTGTTCCAATTATGCCTAGGGTAAGGCAAACACAATTTACAGGGAAAACACTTTTAATAACCCTTTCAAAACCCTGAATTTTGAAAGTAATACTTTCCAATGCTCTTTAAGAGGACTGATGGCATCTAGATAGGTAAAAATCCCAAATCAATGGAAGTTCAGATATGGTCGATTAGTTGTTATATAACACAAAGGAGAAAGCAACTTACATTCCTTGAATCCCTCCATTCAATCAAAGTATGTCTGTTTAAAGTAATTTATTACTTTTTAATTGATTTTTCAAAACAATATTGCAGTATACCTGTTGATCTATAACTATATTGCTAAGTGTACTGTGTAACTCCTAAGCTAAAAAGGAAAAATAGAAGAGGAGTGCGTTATTGACATAACAAAAAACAAAGATATCCAACAGGTTTCTAGAGATATGGTTAATTGTTCTATGTACAGATTTTCTAAAGGCTGGCATATATTTTTGTCAAGGCATTTTTTCATAATTAGAAGTGACAACCAGCCCAGAGACTCTCACCACAGAATTCAGAGCTGGAGAATAGCAAAGAACACTGTCAAAATTCCTTGGACAGGCAATGCCTGCAGTTTTGTGCAGACCTACTTTTGCTATTTCTCATCAGGTTTTAGAACAACATATGCAGAGCAATTTGATCAGTGAAGACTTTTTGTTAGTACTGGTAGTATTTGATATGCTGGCTCTGCTCCATCTGCAACAGAAATATCGCAGGAACTGTGTACATACAACATGACTTTTTGAATTTGAGGAAATAAGCGTAATCCTTTTCACAGTTACTTTCCATACTTGCATGCAATAACCATTACTCTTTTCTACTCCACTATAAACAAAGCAATATTTTCAAACTGGTGTTTGTCAGTACCTGATACTGCATTCCAAAGTTTTGGTTCACTACAGGGCTAAACTTGCACTTGTATGACTAGTCAGATCTCAGCTGCTGCTGCTGCTGCTGCTTTGGACTTTTCCATGAGGGAGATGTCATCTTCCCAGCGAATCTTCCCCATCACATTGAGATAGAAATGTCCAGATTAAGCAAAACTCATCTATCTTTTCTCCTCAGTCTTGGGTGCAATTCTCCACCATGTGTAGCTGGTGATCTAGAAATCAGACTAACACTTCTAGGCAAGAAATTTATTTTCATTTGGTATGCCACAGTAAAGAAAAATAGACATGTGTGTGCAGTGTATAGCAAGAGAGAAGAGGAAAAAATCAGACTGTTTTTCTGTGAGGGTGACCATTCCCAGTTTCAGTATTTGTTCCTCTATCAACAAACTTACATAAAGCTGAAGGCATGCGGTTTTTCCCAAGGTGATGGAAAAAAAGCTGTGTAGAATTCTCACCACTGTGCGAATGGGCCAACTATTGTTGGAGGCAAAAAAAAGGGGACCTTCACTACTGACTTCAACATTCACAAATACGGGAAGTTCTTCCTGCATCAGCACTAGAGGAGTGAGTAGATGTATATAGATTATTAAAAAAAGTAATAATCTTTCTCCTGCAAAATTATATGCTATAGTTTTACATAGAAAAATTTACAGAAATTGGAATACCCTATATTACAATAAAATCCACAATGAAATTACTTAGTGTCTTGTTAACTGCTTTTTAACTGATGTTAAACTGATGCTTTTAACAACATGAGCAAATAGAAATTTTCTCTCCTCTGACCAATTTACACAGAATTTAAGTATTGTGTAACTTTGGTTTTGTGCATATAAAACATCACTGTAGCTTCAGCCTGGAGAACTGTCAGAGAGGTACTAAGCCAACACTTGCATAAACAGAGTACATTAGCAAACTGTGCATTCAACTGATTTATCCTTTTCCTGTAGCTTTTTGCCATCTACATATAAAACTACTCAAAAGTGTTCCTAGCCTATTAAAGGAACTGTCACATAAAGTTCCTTTTTAAATTTGCTATTTTTTTAATTACTGATTTTTAAAACACTTTTCTCTTAAAATAATTCTACCTTCAGGCCTACTCACCTATGTTTCTGATGTTTTCTCTGGATTTAAAACAAAATGAAGACAATCCAGCAGTGTTTATGTCACAAGGAATTAAAAAAAATAAATCTGGCACCTTGTTTAGGAGAAAAATAGATTTAATAACTTACCTAATGTCTTCTAATATATTTCTATTCCTAAATGCCTGGTAACTCAAATATATTTTGTGTTTGTTTGTATTAGAGGCTATGGAAAATAGAGCTGTGAGAGACTTGTGCATTGGGAGTATATTACTTTCTCTAATTTATGTAATTTTAAAACTGATTTCACTCATAATTTCTAATCCACTGTTAGTAGTCAATTAGCTCTTATACTAAGTGGGATGTTCTGGTTCATCTAGGGAGATGAATTCCTAAAATATGGTATTGATTTATTTGAAATACAATTTTCATTGTAAAATGCACTCAGTGGGAAGATATGCAGCTGTATGAATACTGGATGACAATAGCACAGGAAGGCAACGTGAATATTATATTTAAAAATTGCTGCAAGATACAAGGAGAAGAAAAATAAAATCCTTTTTATGAGGAGAAGAGAGTAAACAACTTTCTCTTGGCCAATTTGTCTCTTGGTGACCTTTCCAGGTTTTGTCTGTGTCCTGTACAAGTAGGAATCAAAGGGGTTACAGCCAGAAGAACCAGTGCTGATTGAACAAGAACTAGTCCAAACTTGAAACATAAGATTTAAACCAGACTTGAAACAAAGTATTTTAGATAACAGAGAGAAAAACATTTTTCATTACTCTTTACCTTGGATGCTCTGATTTCAATTGGAGTCAGAAGCAAAAATACTATTATTGTGCAAGTCTATCAGTTGTTGCTTTTCTGAACTGAACAAGCAAGTTTCCAGAGAAGCCAAAATGTCAATCTTTTAAGACAATTTGCTACACAGAGTTGTTTGGACAAAGTGCCCTGTAGAAATGTGAACTCTATTTAGCCCTTAGATGGGTAGAAAGGCTGGAGAAGGATCTCTTTCTGCAGAAAAACAGAAAAATCAATTTTCTTATGCAATGGCAAACATTTTGCTTTAAAGAAATTGCAGTTTAGGGCTCCAGAAGGAGGCCAGAACAATTTCTGGAGTAACAATCTTTCTCACTCTGTCAGTTAAGACAATCTTCATTCTATGATCTATGTTCTGCTTTATTTTTCCTGCCTTGAGAACTTTATTCCACTATTAAAATGCTGTATGCTGTTGGTTTGGTTTCTGTTTGTTTGTTTGTTTTTTTGTTGTTTTTTTTTTTTTTTTAAAGGCAGTGGCAACCAAGAAGAGAAATAAAGAATCTTGTTTTTTACTAGTGATGGAACTAATGGTGCACACACCTCATCTATCTACTGCTGGTTTTGGACAAAGGGTGGAGATTTTTATCTGCAAAATAACTCACCAACAATTCACTATTTATTAAGAAAATACTTAAGATGGGGCAGCATTGGTGCAAAAAGGAATCATCAAGAGGTGAAGAGCTCATATAAGCCAAGAAGATTACACTGATTTTGAGTGAGGTTGTTATGTTTTTATCACGCCAGTTTCATAGTGTGACCATTAAGTGGGAGTGCTGTT
>VZTR01004713.1:188364-204886 GCA_013400775.1 Chaetops frenatus | reverse complement strand
GGGAGTGCTGTTCAAAGTGGGGATCTGCACAAGACATGGAAAGCTCAGGTTCATTCTCAAGGAGCTGAGCAAGGGACAGTGAAATCCCTGTTAGACCAACAAAGGAGTGTCACAGAGTAAAGCATCAGCTCAGTTCCTGCAGCAGCTGCCTCAGCCCTTTGTGACTTGGGGCAGACTGTAAAGATAGGACTCCCTTATTCAGGCCTGTGACAATCACTGTATTTAACCCCAGGAACAAGGTTATGTAGCTCTCCCTGAGCTGTGTATTGATGTGAGTAACCTTTCCTCCAGTATCTGATCTAGCTCAGGCACCTCTGTCTTGTGCTAGAGGCTTTCATTTTTATGTTACAAATAATACTTTAATTATATCAGTAAGTTTGGAATGGAAAAGGACAACTGCATTCTTAATATCATTTTCGGGTTTTTTTTGTGTTTCAGTTTTTATAGGCATATAATCACAATGCGGAAAAAAATATGTATCTTGACCAGGTACTAATATTGCAGTCAATGAAAAGAAATTGGAATTATCTGAACCATTACTTACACTTTTAAGCACAGCCTTTCTCTTTCTTTTTCCTCTAAGGTACAGCTATTTTTTAAATTAAATGTCAGATACAAAGTCCTAGTGCTCTCTCTGTTGAATTCAAGACAGTATAATGCTATTCAAAACTCCCAGAATATTTGTTCTCAAAAGGATATCTCCATTTGTTATTTCTAAAACCACAGTATGAGTAAAATCATTATTTGAAACACTGGATGCATAAAAATGGTCCAAGAAAAACTGCTGACACACACTTGGCACTCTGAAGCAATTAAAATTTGTTATCATCAACATATTTGGAGAGCCAGCAGTTAGTTCTCTGTTAGACTTCTGCACTGATTCTTCAGCATGGTTGTGTTACCAAATTAACCTCTGTACTTGAACATAGAGGGCAAAGTAATAAGAATGTCAGGAAACAAACTTACAATAAATTCACAATGGCACAAATTACAGAGGTTAGGGATTCTGTCCTTATACCAATAATTTTTTTGAGAGTGGGTAGCAGAAAGAGCATTTCAGTGCTGAACATTTCATGGGAGTTCAATAGCAGCTCAAACAAACCTGGCTGCTGGTTCAATGGCTCCTGTTTTATGATGACTCAGGGAGCCTTTCTCCCTACTTGGAGCTGACCAAGTGTACTAATCCATCAAACTAACCAGAAAAACCAAAATTTTGACATGTCTTTCTATGCTGGCAAGGTCTACCTTGAAGGAAAATAATTTCAGAGCTGATGTAAGGAACAGGATGGGTTTGTCCTGCAAAGAGGAAGGAGAGTGCTCACAACACTGACTGTTGTAGTTGACTGCTGTAGGCTGCTGTGGAGTCAGCCTGGCTGGATAGGAGAAGGGAGATGGAGAAAGAACTGCCTAAAACACCCAGATAGGAATTTCATGCTTATTATTTACTATTTAGTCTCTAGCTGTAAATAAAAGCTCCAGAAAATATTTTTTTTTTTTTTTTTCATTTTGAAATACTGTGCATTCAAGTAACATGTTCATACCATGTGTAAAAGTAATGTGTGCATTCTGTGCCTTACAGCCTTTTCTCTCTGGAGAAGAGAAGGCTTAGGGGGGATTTCACCATAGGATTGCTACAGTAAAAGGGTTGCTACAAAGAGGATACAGGCTCCGTCTTCACAAGGACTCACAGAGAGAAGAAAAGTGGCAACAGACCCAAACTTCACTGGGAGAGGTTTCATCTTAGTTTGAAATTTTTGGAGTTCTCATCACTGGAGGTTTTCACAGTGTAACTGGGCAGGGTACCAAGTAACTTTTTCTAGGTTGTCTTTCCCATTAAATTTTGGACCAGATTATCTCTTGAGCTCCCCTTCAACCTGGGCTGTCCTCTCATTCTGTGATTCTTTGCTTATTTTTGCTTCTTGGTAGTATTATGTAGAGAAAAACAAAAGTGAAGAAATGAAAGAATACTTACATGTTTCAGTAGCTATATTAAGACCTTTTACAGGCAGATATGTATTGTTTGAAAAACAAAATTCAAGTGGACAATTTGCTAATGGTAGAGAAACATTTGGAGTTGCTCAGTTTTAATGAAACTTACCATGCTTCCAATGGTTTCTGTGTTTATCTTTTTCAGATTAATGCTTGCAATATTTAAGATTCTTTTTCTCAAAGCCCTAGCTTGAAGATACTTTGAATTGTAGAAGTAACGCCGTTTTCACTAGAAAAGTGTGACAAATAAAGCTTGTGACTTCTGCCAAGCAGTCTAAAGCTTACCAGAAGGGAAAGGATGCCCTGGATTGCCCTTGCTTTGCTGGAGGGCTAAGTTCATTGACTGTCTCATGTATCACGGGCTTGCAGTTACACTGCACAGAAGTTTTTCCATTGCTATAGCATTTTCTCCCTTTCTCTTAGTTCAAAAGCCTTAGGATATGCCTGGTGTTTTTCTTTCATGCACAAAGAAGCTTTACCTAAAGCCCCTCCCTGGATTCTAGATTTTAGAAAAGTGTAAAGTGTTCTCTAAGTCTTTCATAAAACTTGGACCTTTCTTTTCATACTTGCTCTTTATATTGTATTAATAATATTATCACATTTTCTACAGGGTTACTGTTATCTTAGTTGTTTATCTAAAATTCTTTTCATTTTAGCCAAGAACACTAGAGTACTCTTCAATAGGCTGTGTTTCATGGAGGCTTCAAAAGTTTGGCAACTGCTGTTACAATGATTCTGAAGTTCCACACCTATCCTTTCATCCTGATCATTTTCCCCTACAGGCCCATTGTTAAAAAAAAAAAAAAAAAAAAATTAAAATGCATCACTCAGGATACCCACTGAGACTAAATATCCTCTTTCCATAGTAAAAAGCTGTTAAAGTTTATTTATTTTTCTTGAAACTTATAGTAATGAAACTATAAAGCTACAAAGATAATTTTACCCCCTCCTTCTTCCACACATTTCAATAGCTTTGGGGTAAATGCCACCATGAGTTTTAAAATGAAATTACCTTTCATTTTCAGAAAATAATAACTTCTAGCCATATCAGCCATGCAACCTTTTTTTCCTTTTTTTTTTAATGAAAATTGAATATGATAAGAAAAGACAACAACACCTGAAGAATAATCCTGAAGACAAACAAATCATTGTGTCATTGAAGGAAATTACATATAATCTCCAGTTTTAAAGGTGAGATGTACACTTTCAAAGCTAAAGTACCTGAGATCTACTGAAAATTGTTACAGTAACAGTACTCATAATGGATGGTGACCACACATTGAAGTTGTGTGATATTTTCTCTTAGAAAAGATTGTTTTATTTCTAAGTTCCTCCACCTTTTCCAGTGATGGCCACAAGCCCTTGAGGTGTTTTACCATGTCACATGAAATTCCTTTCCATTCAAGCTATGTAGCTATCCCCTCTGTCTTACGCATTAGTGAGAAAAACACCCCCACAATGCAAACGGCAGGCACAGATGTGTGGAATGGTCTGGCTCCACATCAGACACCCACAACCTTTTGCAGTGCAGCTTTCAGGGCTTATAAATCTTGCTGCATTGAAAGGGCAGATAGAGTGGGCATCTTAGTTCTGCAGGCTGACCCATCTCTTCTTCATGGTGAAGAATCACATGTGGAGCTGAGGTTGGAGAAACAAGGCAGGAGAAAGCAAAGCCTGAGGGCTGCAGTCACCAGAGCCCTCCACATTGCACTTCCACAGCACTGCCTGCTTTTTTGTCTGGATAAGAAAATCTGGGACATATCCTCTCTTAAGCCTGCAGACCCAAGAGTCCTATCCTGCGTTTCTTCTGAATCCAGTGCACAGTGTGAACATATTGTCTCTTTTAAAATAACAGTCCTTCTGCTGCTAGTTAAAATAGCATGGCACACATGTCACAGCAGCTGTACAAAATAGCTGTGCATTTGTATTTCTGTGCAAATAGAAACAAGAAAATAGTGCAACTCTTCTCCTCCCCTGCAGAAAACTAAAATAATCCCAGAGCAATAACTGTGAAGAAGGGCATTAAAACAAAGTTCTGATAGGTCAAGTCCACATTTAAGCTGCTGCTTGCAGTTAGTTACCATGCATCAACTGGGCCACAGTAGATGCATTTTTAACTCAGGGGAAATTGAGGGTAATGGCACTTAGTGCGGTCTGGGACAAAATACAGTCGAGCTTAGTCACCTTACCAGGCATTTGCCATAGTGGTAAAAAAAAAGACTCTCTGGCTTAGCTGACATCATAACTTTAAAGTGGTGGAAGTTTCAAGCTGTACTTCAATCATTAGTTTTCATTAACGTGCACTTGACAGAGAACACCAAGGTTTTGCTTCCAATGTGCCTCAGCATACTTTATATTTTATATAAAACACATTATATAAGACAGAGCAAAGGCTACTACTTCACAGCTTGTTATCTCTGCTGCCTTGGGAAGATGTCGCTCTTCTTAGCAGCGTCAGGGTAATTTACAGTCTTGGAAGATTGCAAAGAATGTTGCTTGTGCATGGTCCACTGTCTGAGGGCTGAGCCTTAGTGACGATGTGGTGACAAATCCAACAAGTTGCTTTTACTTGTCAACATGCTAGAAGGAGATAGAGAAGTATTGCAAGCAAACACTGTAGTCTCAAAATAAATTCTTACTTTCCCCCTGCATAAAACTACTATTCATTTCTTAGACTCTGCTTCCCAGTTTGTTACCACATTAGAGGTTTTTTATTTGTCTTATTTCCAACACAAAGCCTATCACTAACTAACCACCAGTACTGGTATGTCAATAATGCATTAGGGGGCAAATATTTGTAAACTTACTGAGCATATTTCAAAACTTAAGTATTCCAACAGAAGGAAAGATAATGACTACTCCAAGGCAATATATAAAGTATAAGTGTGTATATTGTATGCCAAGTTTCATTATGATCTGGTTTTTTGCTTCACTTTACATTGTATTGAGAAATTACATGTATTGAGAAACATAGTTAGTCTTGAGAGGCCAATTTTCATGTAGAGATAAATAAAAAGGTTTTTGGTTGTGATATTGACTTCCAGTCTACAGTAAATTATCAAACTCTTTTACAAATATGAAGGCTTATGAAAGAGTACAATATTCACTCTGTTTAATTAACAATGGTTGACATAGATGGTTATTTTCTATTTTATTTTCTTTTCTTTTGAACATCATTAGTTAAAAGTAGGACATCAGATGCTGAAACTCCTGAGTCTTTCTTAAACTTATGTTTTCTATCTTGTTTCGATCTTTTATTCTCAGAAACATAGGAGACAGAAAATTAAGATTTAGTCTTGAATAAATTTGAAAAAGAAATAGTCCAGATTTTTAGAAGGAGACTCACAGATGTATTGGTAATGCTTACCCTTGAAATAAAACACCATTAAAATCACCAGTTATTCACAGAAGTTTTCTTAGTCAGATTACTTTAAGCTGCTTTAACTCCATCCAGTTGGAGTTCTTGCATGACCCATGGTAGAGATGTGTTTGTGTGAACATAGATTCAGAAACAGCCTTGAGCAATGTTCTTTCTGAAAGTATGAGCAATGCTTAAAAACATATTTTGCTCCCATTTGGATAGGTTGTTACTTTGATTTTGTGCTTGTCTGAGAATTTGAAAGGCACTAAAAGAGGCTACAGTATAAAATATTTACTAGCTTAATTTTCAGATAGCTTCCTTATGTACTACAACAGCAAACTTTTTTCAATGATAGATGTCACTGTTCAAATTCAAAAATGAAGCAAACAAAATCTTTTTACAATTATCTCAATTAATGGAAGGACTCTGGACATTTCTGGCACTGGAGTAACACAACAAATACCCATCAGATTCAGTAGATCAGGAGGTTGTTGTAGAGTGTTTGTTTTATTTTCTTCTGCTTTGCAGACATTAAAGAATCAGAACATAGGCAGATGCACAGCAATATCTTAACACATATCAATTTCCCTTAGTAAATGTCTTATTATTGATATTAAGGGGGTATGTTACGTCACAAGAGTTTGTAAATACCCTACTCATGCATAAAATCATTTTAAATGTGTATTTATAACTAATTGCTGTGTTTTGAATGAAAAAATTAAAAAGGAGTGCAAATAATCATAAAGAAATAGAAACAAAGAGGATCTAAAAAGGAATGGTAACGGGAAATTTTTGACTGCCAGTGAACTACTGCTAATGTATTTTTCTTTTCTGACGTAAAAAGAGAAGATGAAACAAAAATATGAGGAGAAGACATAAGGATTGCGTCTCATCTAATGCCTGACTTAAAGACTTAAGGTAAACACTTAAAAAGCATTTAACGGCAACCAGGTGAAATATCCCATTAATGCATTATCAAATGTGACAAGCCATGTTATTTGAACTAACACATACTTAAATAATGTGTTGAATTAAGCCTAAAGTCTTAAATATACAACAATTTAATAGTCACTTTCCAAAGCAGAAAGTGTTGTTGGAAGACAACCTGGAGGAAAAACTAGAAGTTACATTTCCTAGTGGAAACCAGGCAAAATTATGTAGATGTCAGAAGCATAGTTCCACTTTCTAATTAAGGCCCCTAATTACTCAAACTGTACTGCACAGTTGTTTTCATTTTTTTCCTATTGTGCTGGGAAGTCACAGGGGGATCTGCTCACATCCATCAGCTTGCTACATTTGAGTCTAAAATATGGCACGGCCTACAAAAAAGGACAATTCTTTCTGTTTTCTAATTAGCATCAAAATTGGAGACATTAGATTTCTACTCTTTTCTGACCCCACTTCTGGCTTCAGATTATATTGCTAAAGTCAGCAGTTCCTGCCAGGAAGCAGTGCCAGGAGGTGTAAAAATCAGTATTCAGTAGTTACTGCAGGAATAGAATGGCTAGTTTTTCCAGGAAGATTAAGATTGCAGCCATGCTACAGCACTAAATAGAAAAGGGCCCCTCATGACAAAGGGGTAACAGAAATTAAAGGAGGAACTGCTCACTCAGCAAAGTGAAGTGACAGAAAGGACCAGGAACCCATGGGTCACCTGTATCAGACACAGCTAATCACAAGGGCTGCAGTACAGGGTATTCTTCAGCCCTCTCCTGCTCGTGTTTTACTCAGAGCTTGAAGGGAAGCACATGGTTGTGGTTGTTCTTGTTCCTGAAAGTTATAAGTTAGAAACATCTTTTGCAGGTGGCTGCTTCCAGAACAGTGTCAGAAAAAGTTTTAGTTGTTCTGTCTGATTTGACTTAAACCTTTTCAGGAAGGAAGTTAAAGGTAGGTGGTGACCCTGTGTCTGTAATTTCCCCTCTGGCTTTCTGTGGCTATGGAGGTCTGTTCTGCTCTGTCTTTGGTACTATTTTGAATACCTTGGGAAATTAGGAGGNTGAGCCTGGAGCTGCTTATCAACAAGGATGCAGTACTCAAACTTGAGTGTATCCAGAGGCACAACGGCAAGTGATGGAGAGAGAGGGAGACAACAAAACAGCTGTTTTCTTTAAGTGCCCTCAGAACAAGAGAGTAGTTGTGTGAACGCTTCTCAGTTTGCCTTGGACTTGAACTGCTAGCTGTAGTTTAACTCCTAGGTTATGTGCTGATGGCTGTCACTTCTAGAATATTCTCTTCTTGGCTTTGTCATATCAGTTTTGGAAGGTAGTTCTTACTTGTATGTAGAAGAGGAGCTGTGCCCTGTGACTCTTTCAGAACAAGAAATTATTCAAGGCATGCTGTGGCCTTATTTTTTTGCCATCACTTATGAACTAAGCATAAGCCCTTTGATAACAACCATCTGGAGTTTGTGGTAGTGAGCAACAATATCTTTGCTTTATGTGTCTCAGTCAAAAGAATTATACTTGCATATGTTTTGAAGGGGTAATAGAACTCGTGTATATAGCACAAAAATGTTGACCTCATGATGGCTGCATGCATAAAGTGTTATATCTCTGTTGGGAAAACAGCTGGTTTGGTGATTTCCACTTGCAGGAGCATCTCCAGGAGTGACAATATTATTCCTAGAAGGACTGATGGTGCACACAGATTTGTATGCACACAGGATCCAACACCCATTTTCGATGAAAATGCTAATTAATGCAAGTCCTACTCTAACCTGACTAGAAGGTTCTGTAAATGAACAGTTTGCATGACACTGTTTTCTTCCATTATTAGTAATAATTTGTACATTAAAATGAAGATCTTTTGGAATACCACCTCTAATTAAAGTTGTAAATATACAAAAAGATTCAGCCCCAACAGTTTTGTTTGGTGCTCCAATTATGCAGAGAATCTCATGTACATTTCATGAAAAGAATCCAAATTTCCATTCCACCTATTGCTCCTGAAATGGTCCCTCACAAGCATTAACACTGGCATGCTCCAATAATAGATGAACAGATTTCACTGAAGTAATGGACTTTGGTGTTTTTGAAGTAATGAAACAGAATTATTCTCAGCTAGGTTTTGTCGCCGTTTCTCTTTGGAAGGTCAATAAAGCAGCAACAGTGGCATAGCTGACTTTCATCAGGTAATTTAAGCAGTGAGGTACATGGTGAATGCCTTTCTCCCAGGACACCAGAAATGGCAATTTTCCTTGGTTCTGGAGAGGGAAAATAGGTGACCTGCTCTGCATGGATAGTTCCTGTTTCCTGTACAAGAAAAAGAGATAAGCTGGAGGCTTTCCTGAAGGGTCTCTTCTTTGCTAGCTAGTTATTTTAGCAAGGGTTCAGTCTTCCCATAGGATTATGGTGTGGGAAGGTTATGTATTTTAAGGAAAGATGACAAAAGGAATGGAAAGAAGAATGACAGAATAATTCAACCAAAGATAGAAGGTAGCTGAATATGTTAAATAACAAGTTCCAAAAAAAACCCAGAGATTTGGTCAAATTGTCTGTAAGATTTAATAAGCAATCTCATGCTTGCCTCAGATTAAATTTTCAGAATCAACAATTAGTTGTTAGCACACAATGTATACCTTTTGATATCTTGCTCCTCGAACACTTTGAATAAGTTTTATAAAAGCATTGGCATATTATCTTTCCCTGTAGTGCTAGAAAAGCAATCCAGATTTGACAGTAGGAGAGCAGATGGAGAAATCAAGGAGGCAGAAGGCTTGTATTAATGAGGGTCAGATTTACCCTGGATGTGAAGATTAGAAGAGAACTATAAACTATGTATAATGCTAAGATATAATATTGTACCATTGTTATTGTATTGTAAGGTTATTATTATTATTGTTGTTGTTGTTGTTGTTGTTGTTGTTGTTGTTGTTGTTGTTGTTGTTGTGTTGTAAATATATACTGTAAATATACAAACTGTATCTAGCGCTAATATATAAATATGTTAGCATTATCAAGAAACATACAGTACTATAATTCAGGAGCAGGCTTTGCACAGTGATACTTCAGTGCTCATGTAGCAGTCAGTCATTAGCTGTCAGTAATGGGCAGCTCATTACAAGTGGATTTGGTGAGTATACAGACAACCAGAACCATATCTGAGACACAGTAGAATGCATTAAAGATACTGTTCTATTTTGCAGTGTTCTCTCCAAGTTTCCTGTGTGAATCATCATTTTTCTGCCCAACAATATTTTTGATACCTAAATTCAGCCTTTATGACTTTGTCCCCTTTAATTTCCAGTGCTTAATGAAGCATTGGGAGGAAAATAGTTTATTAGATTTCACCATTGAAACAAAATTAAAAATATTGCAGTTGTCTTTGAATTTGAAAACTAGTACATAAAGAAAGAGAGAAGGTAAGTAGAAGTATTCAAAGTTTCTTTCTATTTTTCAAGCACTGATTCCAAGTCCAGACTAAAAAACTGTGTCTTCTGACCCTTTCAAAAACACTGAAATACCAGTTTTATGTGCTATCAATCTCTGAATTTACATGTGACACACTTGATGGAAAGAGTAACCTCCAATTATCTAGTAAATCAATTTTATTTTTAAAAAGTACATCCATCTGTCATTGTAAGTGGCTGAAGATGATATAATTGTACATTGATACCTGCACCACACTTTCATCACTAACTAATTAATATTTTGTAGACAAGTATAGCAGGAAAAACTAGGAATATTTATAATAACAGACATTTAATTCAGTATTGAAGCCCTAACTAATAGGACAAATTCTCAAAGAATAAGCCTGTTGAGACAATATAGAATTCTGTGTGAAGGTGGGATAGACAGTAAGCCTTGTTTTGAGCTCTGTCTGGGGTTTCAGCACCCCAGCTGGTCCTAGCTTGCCTGGAGGTGCCCCCTGTCTGTGCTGCCTGGAGTTGAGACAATCAAGTATCTGCTCCCAGGGAATATAATTGTACTGAAGTGTGGGTACGTGCTGTGCAGATTCATCTTTCATGATGGTTGCTGAAGCACGGGACAAAGTCTGCTTCATTGATTTGACACAGGACATACTATTCTCATCACCGTATGACATGTTCTATAAAATAAAGGATGGATGATTGGTCCTGGCAGGAGAGATATTCACAAAGTGCTTTTCTTCCAGTCCCCTGCCTCTTCCCTACTTTTGAACTGAGACTTCTCAGTGGCAACTGCATCACAGTAGCTCTTTCTAATGCAAGATTAAAGATAGAAGGCCTGCTTAATGCAGCATACATGTGTCCTGTATTCTATTTGTACACTATCATTCAGTATATCCAGAATGGTGCATCGAGTTCAAGTTGAATTTGGGAAAGTATATTCACCAAAGAGCTTAAAATGCTACTTTTTTCAATTCCATTTCTTAAAATTTTCTGTTTCCAAGAAGTACATTGTAACAACATGGGAGTTTTGTTTGCACCCTGTATAGTATTTTTCACCAGTGTAAATTTTCTGCTTTTGACACAATCGGGAAGTAATAGGGGAGAAAAATATTCTTCTCAGGGAAGTTGCTCAAAGAAGGCATTTTTTTTCTAAGTCAATTGACAAAAGCCAGGAGGAGTTTGTGCCTTTTGAAAATCTACATTTGTGGTACTTTTGTATTTGTTCATTATCAGTCTACTTTTGGAAAATTTTACATGGTTCTGTACATACAAAACTGCAAAAATTTAAGGTTTAAGAGTTTACAAGGTTTAAGAAATACAAAAAACCACAAAATATTCACAGAGGCTAATCTTAACTTAATGAACTAATCTTGTCTGTATTCAATAGGAAAGGAGTTAGATCTATGTTGAATGTGGTAGGGAAAAAGTTCTGTTTGTGTTTGGCTTTGTTTTGTTGGGTTTTTTTAGTTGAGTTTAAACTCAACTAAACAAAGAAAAAAACTACACAGAGAAAAAAAGGCAAAAAACCCCCCAAAACCAACAAAAAAAACACCATTAAATAAACCCCAAACAACCTTCTCTGTGGACTATAGGGGAGCCAGAATATCTCTGAGAATTGTCATATTGCTTTTATTGCAAAACCAAATGAGTATGAAAGTATTTTTGATACTGCTAGTAAATTCACTTTCCTAAGCTTGATTGACCATAGGAATTTGACTTCAATGATCCTTGTGGGTCCTTTCCAACTCAGGACATTCTATGATTGAATATATGTTAGTGTGAACAGTGTTTCTAGGGAAGTTTGGTCTCTGCAACCTTGCCTACTTGTTAACCTTGAGTTGTTACTAAAAAAATTGAATTATTGAATACTCTTTTATGGACAGATGTTTAAAATGGGTTTTGTAATTTTCTTGCTCAGATCTTTTACTGTACATGACTGATTTGAGATTTAATATTTGCAATAGCATAGCCAACAAGGAATTATAAATGGCTTTGCACATAAACTGAAATATTGTTTTTTGCTTCAAAGTGCTAAGTGTCTCTGTAATTGTATCAAAAAGAAATACTGCTGCAGCTGCACTAAAATTGTGCAATGAAGCACAACTGATTATGCCATAGTTGTCCTAATATTAACATTATTATTCAAATGTAAATACTTCTGGGGTATGCAGTAATGAAATTAGTTTGTTTTTTCTTCTGAGTGCTGTGTCTTTTAATTCAACATTTGGTGTTGGATCATACTTTTAGAGACAGAAGTGTCTGCTTTAGAGAGTAATAGATTTCTTTTCTTTTTCTTTTTTTTTTTTTTCCTAGTTTTCTATTTTCAGTGTGTGTTTGTCTCCATTTACCTAGGCAGAGTTGTGAACCTGAACGATTCTCACCTGTGATGTTGGTATCTCATCTTTCTTCTTTTCTTACCTATTAGCTGCTCTAATGCTTGCATCTGGAATGCAAGGAAGGTTTTGTTGGAGTGTGTTAATTAGTATTTCAAAACCTAAGACATGACAGAAACCTAGCCATATTAACAGCGAAATATGTAAAAATGCCTGCCTTATTACTATGACCAGAAAAACGTGTCCATTCTGAGCCATTTTTATGTGGAAGCTGAAAGGCTTGGATAACCAGTAAGTGTCACACAAGCAGTGAGATGACTGGATTCCAGAGCAGGCCACTAATGTCTCTTTTGTGGAGGCAGGGATGGTGATGGGGAAGAGTTCAGTGTTTGGGGGCAGATGGATGAATTGTGTGCTGACAGTGACTCAGAATGTGTGGGTGTGAAGTGCTTCAAAGAAGCCATCCAGGAAACAGCATGGGTAAGCCCGAGGCAGCTTGGGGGCAGGGTTTAATACAACTTCTCAAAATGGAACCAAATGAGGTCTGCTCTTTGCTCGGCAACTTTTTCAAATGAAAAGGTTTTGTGGTTTTTTTTTTTTTTTTTTTTTTTTTTTTTGATAGAGTTGGTGGGAAGGAAGAAAAAAAAATAATTATTGTGGTAACATAAATCTTTACTTTTCTTCCTACTCACTGTTGCACATCTTTCCTTGCACTTCTACTTTCACATTCTGTCTCCCTGATCTGAAATCTCATCAACAGGATGACAACGATTTTATTGCTGAACTAGTGGAACTGCAAAAGTCCATGTTGACCATCTCTTCCTTGCTGATGGGAAAAAAGGCTAGAGCAATGTTAGCAAAATTTAAAGGAAGAACCAACTATGTACAGCAATTTCTTAATGGAACAGGTAGCTGTCTAAGGAACCTTCACAGAAGAAGGCATAAGGTGGGTTCATAGAATCAAAATAGTTTGGGTTGGAGGAGATCTAAAACCCCTCTTCAATGAGCAGGGACATCTTCAACTAGGTCAGGTAGCTCAGAGCCCCCTCCAGTCTGACCTTGAATGTTTCCAGGGATGTGCCATCTAGCATCTTACTGGGAAACCTGCTCCAGTATTTTAGCACCCTCATTGTAAAGAAGCTCATCTTTTTAAGTCTGGAAATACAAATTCACAGCCCATATTGTGGATCTTGCATCAGGTTTCTGGATTTGCAGAGACTAAATATAAAGCTAAGACTTTAATAATCATGACCATGAGTAAATATGGAATGAGAATCATGGAGCAGAATAGCTCAATGTGGGCACTCACTGAAATGAAACTGGAATATGTTTCTCTCTTGTAGTGTTTGGTATTGCCACAGAATGAGAAATGAGGCAATATGCTTGCAGTACCAGCAGTAGAAGGACAGTCAGAATCTCTGAAGTATCTAATCTCTGCTGATTACATCCATTATAGGAAATAAAATGAAGTGGAGAGGGGAGAGGACAAAATAAAAAAAAATGGGCTGCTTCAGTATTTTTTTGCATGATGCTGTCCTTTGCAGCTCTCAAAAAGTACTGATGCAATGATTAGGTAAGTTGTCCAAAGTATTTACTAAATGTAATAGTATTTTAAAGTCCAAGTACGTCCTAACAGAACAAAAAAGAGATTTCAAATTAGTAATATAAAGTCAGTGCTAATGCAGAGTTTTGAGATAAACACTTATTAGGATAACGGACAAGAAACAGATAAGAACAGGAAGGAACACTTACCAATGGGGAAAGTTTGAGAAACATCCAAAGAACAATTAATTTCCACTGGGACTGAAAGCAAGTGCTGGAGGTATGAGTGGCATAGATCCCCAAGTGTATATTAAATTTTAGTAAGGGAACTCCTGACACTTAACATCATCTACAGTAGTCAACTGGGAACCAGTGGATATAAAAGGAAGAGTATTCAAGAGAATTTCTGGGATAAAATAATATCAATTATTTTTTGTTAATCCAATGATGGGATTACCACAGCTCTATGGATAAGCTAAAATAATTAGTAAATTCCAGCAAAAACTGCAGCAAGATGCAAACACACTTTTCTGTTTTGTAGGCTTTAAAAAGGAAAAAATGACAGACTAGGTGGGAAATCATTGTCTCTATCATAATGTCTGCAAAATAGCTAGAAATATAAAATGATAAATTTGGTTACGTTACCAAGAAACTTTATGTTTTATGAATTTTTAAGATATTTTAAGTTATATAATGTAAAACTGCTCTGTCATAATTGTGATGCAAATAAACATCTTACTGAGAGCTTTCATATCCAGGAAGTGTGATATATGAAGTACTAGTATATGAAATGTCTGTGGTACTATAGTATAGCTTGTTGGAGAGATTAAATACTCTGAATGTTTGGCTGATGGGCTTCATACTTGAAAGAGCTAGTGAGCTATTAAAAATCAGCTTGTGAGTAAAAATCTGTTTGTGTGAACAAAAGGAAGGAGTCCATAGGAAAGAGGGAGTAACAGTTCCTTGATAAAATGAAAAAAAAAGCTTTAAAAGCTGCCCCACTCCAACATCTTCTCCTTCTGAGCTCTGCACAAAATTCTCAGTCATCATAAAGAAGGCATTCTTCAAAGTTAAGGCACAATAAAAGAAAAATCAGGGGTGTTTTCAGATATATTTATGGTCCCAGAATGTCTAAAGGTACTTGGGCTTTGCTTTTATCAAGGCTGATCTTAAGGGTTTCGCAGAATTAAATTTTAACACAAAATTGAGGTGCTCAATTGGTGACTGACCCAGCTAACAAATACCTATATTCAACTACTTTTAGCTGGACTTACATGCTTCTGATGAGAAGCGGCCTACTTCAGTAGGCTGCTTCAGTAGAAAACATGATGCAGTTTTGCATATTTGGGTTTGGTTGTTTGGTTTTTTAACTTTTAGTAAAGCCTGTGCCCATGGCATATACATGAAATGAAGAGAGACCAAGGACACATTTCTTCTGTAGAAAAGGCAACATTGTATTTCAATTAAAAAAATAGGTGTGGATAAGCTCTACTCACATCTTGTTTCCACTGGAATTACAGCAGAGGGGGCGGGAGGAAATCCATTAAAGGAAAATATGTTTTGTTGTTTTTTTTTCTTGCAGAAGAGTTTATTGAGTACTCTCTTAAAGCTTTTTGGAGAATTTGCTCTAAAGACTGCTAATGTAGGATAGATCTTTAAAATTGGTCACTTTTGCCCTTTTTCAGTTGAAGTGAAAGGCAACTATAGGCCTGGTAAGGAATATCTTCGATTATTATGGTGGAGAGTAGATGAGCAGATTTAATATATATAGGAAAGGCAGAATCTTTTACAGGTTTGTAGACTATGATAGTCCCATTAATGCAGGAATGCCTCCTGGGGATCTGACTCCAAAGAAGAATGTGCAGGACAACTTGGTTTAGTGAACAAAGCAATAAAGGTGTCGATAATTGAACAGAAGATGTAATAATCTCTTACAGTAGCTGCAGAATAATACTGAACTCAAGCTTATTGGGTATAAGAAACCTAAGAATAGTAGAAACATTTTTTTGCTGACAGCTTGTGGCAATATGCAATGTTCATGCAGCTTATTTGTATTTATCTTTAAGAAGTTCAACTATAATCACTTTAATCATAAGCAATAAGCAACAGCATACACTAATTTATAAGTGAATCTCCATCTGATTAACTAGTAGCACCCTTTTCCAATATATTATAACATATGTAGATCCTGTGTTCCGGTATCATCACGAGCAGTTTAGTCTACACTACTGATAACATTCTCAAAAAGACAATACATGTTAAAATAAGGCAATGTGTTTCTGGCTTTTCCCTGAATTTGAACGTGTTGACACTCCTGTGAATTTGTGTAGTGCATCTGCTGAAAGTAAGACAAAATCTTATTTTGCAAATTATCACTTATATGTATACGGTTCTATAATTCTGTTATTTTGGCTTATGCAGTGGGGAAAATATTATATGGAAATGTCTTGAGCCATTGGAAATTTTATTTGTGTTCTAGAAATAATGCCATCCAGAAATGTATTAATTCTTTTCTTTCTTCATTTTCAGTTCACAGGATCATAGAATGATTTGGGTTGGAGGGTGCCTCAAGGATTACCTGGTTCCAAGCACCCAGCCATGGGCAGGGACACCTTCCACAAGAGAAGTTTGCTCAGAGAACAATTCCACGTTATCCCACTTTTGATTCCCTTGCTCAGAGAACAATTCCACGTTATCCCACTATTGATTCCCTTGCTAGTGCTCCTGGATAGTGAAGGATTTGCCCATTTAATGTCATTATTTCCTTGCTCCATGAGCTCCACAGCACCCAGCTCCCCAAAAATCCATCTCAGTCTCACCAACATTCACCTGTTTGAGCATCAACATAAAAAGCAAGAACTGGGCAAGTCTTAAGCAGAGGGGAGTCTTGAAAGCAGCATTTCAGCTGAAGGATATTGAAGTGGGGGG
>VZTR01004713.1:168560-187917 GCA_013400775.1 Chaetops frenatus | reverse complement strand
GCTTTGCTTTTATCAAGGCTGATCTTAAGGGTTTCGCAGAATTAAATTTTAACACAAAATTGAGGTGCTCAATTGGTGACTGACCCAGCTAACAAATACCTATATTCAACTACTTTTAGCTGGACTTACATGCTTCTGATGAGAAGCGGCCTACTTCAGTAGGCTGCTTCAGTAGAAAACATGATGCAGTTTTGCATATTTGGGTTTGGTTGTTTGGTTTTTTAACTTTTAGTAAAGCCTGTGCCCATGGCATATACATGAAATGAAGAGAGACCAAGGACACATTTCTTCTGTAGAAAAGGCAACATTGTATTTCAATTAAAAAAATAGGTGTGGATAAGCTCTACTCACATCTTGTTTCCACTGGAATTACAGCAGAGGGGGCGGGAGGAAATCCATTAAAGGAAAATATGTTTTGTTGTTTTTTTTTCTTGCAGAAGAGTTTATTGAGTACTCTCTTAAAGCTTTTTGGAGAATTTGCTCTAAAGACTGCTAATGTAGGATAGATCTTTAAAATTGGTCACTTTTGCCCTTTTTCAGTTGAAGTGAAAGGCAACTATAGGCCTGGTAAGGAATATCTTCGATTATTATGGTGGAGAGTAGATGAGCAGATTTAATATATATAGGAAAGGCAGAATCTTTTACAGGTTTGTAGACTATGATAGTCCCATTAATGCAGGAATGCCTCCTGGGGATCTGACTCCAAAGAAGAATGTGCAGGACAACTTGGTTTAGTGAACAAAGCAATAAAGGTGTCGATAATTGAACAGAAGATGTAATAATCTCTTACAGTAGCTGCAGAATAATACTGAACTCAAGCTTATTGGGTATAAGAAACCTAAGAATAGTAGAAACATTTTTTTGCTGACAGCTTGTGGCAATATGCAATGTTCATGCAGCTTATTTGTATTTATCTTTAAGAAGTTCAACTATAATCACTTTAATCATAAGCAATAAGCAACAGCATACACTAATTTATAAGTGAATCTCCATCTGATTAACTAGTAGCACCCTTTTCCAATATATTATNGTATACGGTTCTATAATTCTGTTATTTTGGCTTATGCAGTGGGGAAAATATTATATGGAAATGTCTTGAGCCATTGGAAATTTTATTTGTGTTCTAGAAATAATGCCATCCAGAAATGTATTAATTCTTTTCTTTCTTCATTTTCAGTTCACAGGATCATAGAATGATTTGGGTTGGAGGGTGCCTCAAGGATTACCTGGTTCCAAGCACCCAGCCATGGGCAGGGACACCTTCCACAAGAGCAGGTTGCTCAAACCCCCATCTAACCCGTCATTGAATGCTATTGGCAATGGTGCATCCACAGGTTCTCTGAGCAATGTGTTACAACATCCCATCCCCCTCACAGTAAAGAATTTCCTCCTAATACGTAATCCAAACCTATCCTCTTACTGTCTAAAGCCATTCCAACTTGTCTTACTCCTAGATGTCCTTGTGAAAAGTCCCTCTCCAGCTTTCTTTTAGGCTCTCTTTAGGTATTGGAATGTTGCTACAACGTTTCCCTTGAGCCTTCTCTTCTTTCAGGCTGAACAACCCCAAAGCTAAGGTGAAATTTCATTGAAAAATTGCTGTATTTTATAGAATCATATATTTGATAGTTTGTTTTAAAAATCAAACCTGACATGACTCATCTCTGAATCCAAGATTTAGTAAACTTAAGGACTCTTTTTAAGACCTCAGACATCTCCATTTATGGATCCAAATTAATCTTGGTTTTCTCTTTTTCAGTTGATTTTTTTTTTTTTGACAAATCAAGATAGATTTTTAGTGTGCATTTTTGTTTGTTTTGAATTGAGCTGAAACCAGAGTAATCCTTTCCCTCCTGACAGTGGGAAATTTTGCTCCTAGTCTGGGCCTGATATTTCGGATTATTCAAACCCAAATATAAGGGGCATAAAATAAAAGGCATATGGAAGCAGGGGAAAATATGAAGTTCAAATAAACAGGATACAAGATGTTTTAGGGCTGTAAAGTGTAGAGTCACCCTTTTTTCTTCTCTTTTTCTGTTGTGGTTTTCTTTTAAAGAACTCTTGACACTTCCTCTCCAAAGAGACAAGTTTTGATATAATTTTAAACAACTTGAAGACAACACACATTTATTGAATAATTTGTTAAACAATTTGTTTCTGAAAATTCCAATTTCTATGTAGATAATATTTTACAGTTGATTCAATCTTATGCAGTGTATGATACTTCCATGCGTTTTGGAGAACTGACATATATTGTATAGAAGTGTGTTTTGTTGTATGCTATAGACTTTACTTGCATCCGTAACAAAATGGAGAAAAGTCTGTTCTGGAAACCAGTTCAGGAAGCTTTTTAAGAAATTATGCTTTTCTTTGAACAATGAAAGAGGGATTTCATAAACATCACATTGACTATAAATCAGCTGGTCCGGGTACTTCATCCCATGTCCCTGTTGGCATAGTTCTGTGAACTTTCTTCACTGACTGAAGTTACTTATGCTTTCAAATGCAATACCAACCTTGGGCCTTGTTTGAGGTTTATTTCTATAACTTCTGCTCCAAGATACATCTCTCTTAGCTTCTGCTGACATCCAGTATGGTGCAGACTGCCTTGGGTTTTTCAGGATGAACCTTTAATAAGCAAGGCAGCACTAGCATTGTCTATATCAGTCATAAAACAGTCCTCACTAGAATTGGAGAAGGAATCTTCAGTCAGCTATTTTCAATAAGGACTGGGACATACTTATCAAGAAAAATGAGATGAAGAATTTCGGCACAGGATCTCTGAGCTCTCACCTGACATTGGTATAAGGAGTAAGTCACAACTAACTGAAAAGTAATTTAGCATCTTTCCCTAGAGTAAAAGGATGTTAACTACATTCACCAGTAAGCCTGCAAAAGGCGTTGCTTAATAATAAGAGATTGATTTTGCACAAATGCAAAATCTCTTCTACAATGATTCTAAATAGTTATTGACACAACAGGAAGAAGTCAGCTTGACATGCAGAGGACAAGCACAATGCTGTGATCAGTTACTTGTTAATAAAACACTTGTTTGGAATGAGAATCAAGTTCTTAAAGGCTTTGTTCTGGCTGAACTAGGTGGATTTTACTTCTAGCTGCTGACATGTATGCCTCATTCACTCTCTGGCATCTCAGTTTATAAGTGTAGCATCAGAACTTGGCTGGTGACTGGGGGTTACTCCACCCAACACAAAACAACTAAGTGTGTTTTCTTGGCTCTCCCTGTTGGAAGTGAAAATCAGGTTGTCCAGAGCATCTCAGCTGGATTATTTCTGCAATAGTGAAATAATTAATCTTGGAAGACTACGTGGGTATTTTGATTAAGTTAGCAACCTCACATAAAATATTAGATGATGTGAATAATCTTATTAATAGTTCATCGTTAAGATAATAAACATATGCCATTCCTGGCACTGTAGGAATTTTTGCAGTATAATAAAATAGAGCTAGCGGCTGGGTTTGAGCCCAGTGGTAATTGATACCTGTGATTCATAACTAAATTTTATAGCTAATTTCTTTGGTCAGGGCAGTGTTCATTCAGCTTAACATCTAGACTGTAAGGAGATGAGAAAGAAGTATTCTGAAAAATGAGTGTGACAAAGAACTAGATACAACTTCATTAAACTGTCTCAAAAATTCAACATTTAATTTGCCCTAATATAGGAATAGCATTTAAATTCATTGCTTCTAAATATTTCATATGCTTCTAATAACCTAATCTACAAAAACATACTGTGCAGTGCCATCTCTTTCACCTAAATACATTCACAGAAATGTATGCTCTTTCTTTTTATTTTCTGCCTTCCTATTTTTTTGTGCCTTCCTATTTTTACAGCATATGCTGGTACCTTCTTTTCCTGAAGCAAAACTGTAGAGCTGTTCTAGGGAGATTGCTGCAAACTTTCATGTAAGTTAAAACTTTTTTTAAATCTATAACTGTAGCATATTCATAATTTGCACTCACATAATGTCCTGTGTCCAGTTAACTTTGTGTTGTGGTGGTCTCCACAGATTATGTTAGAAAAAGAAGGATTAAGCCTCATTCAGATCTGTTCCTAATATCACCAAAATCATAAGGGAAAGCTGCCAGTGACATGAATTGGCTTTGGACCAGTCCCTATGGCAGGAGATTATTTTTTTTCAGATCAGTAAAATATTCTGATCTCTACTTCCTCTACTGCTTGGGATTTCAGAACCTGAAAATTATTTAAAAATTTGAAGACTTTCTTCTTCTGTATTGGTAATGTTTATTGCAGAATTCTTTTTGGTCTTATTAATTGAGACCTCTATTGATGTTAATTTCAAAGTTCTTGGGCTTTTAAATGGTCCTTAATAGTAGTGGTTTACCAAAACAATGGAAACTTATGGGGATTTTTAGAAAATACAGGCAATTTACAGGAAAAACTACCCTCTACCTTGGAAGAACTGACTATTTGTCATTTAGTTCCTTTCAGCATGCATGCACATATATTACCTAAAACTGGATGTAGCTGAAACTTTCTGATCTGCTGAATAGCTCCTCAAGTGAAGAACTGTTTCTTATAGTAACTCGACAATATACATGTTGTATGTCCAATGAAAAATGTATTTGATTTATTTAAATAATACTGTAACTTAATGTACCATGACTATAACATAACTTATTATATTTGTAGTACTACTTTGCTGGGATATCACTAGTACTTCAAATCTAACTTTTTTTAAAAGATATTCTTCTAATATAACATCTGATGCTTGTTTTCATTCCCATTCCAAAGAAAGATAAAGATACAATTATCTTCTGGAATGATAAATGAAGAGTAAAGTGCATGTAGAAAATATGGTGTCCTCTGGGGTTTTTTCTTATTAAGAAAATAGGAACTTGACTGTCTTCACAGAAGTCTACAGCAGTGAAGGAAAGCACTACACAGCCCCTCAGCTGGCCTGACCAGATTCATTGTGATTAAGATTAAAGTCTCTATTCCTGAAAAATTCCATGGACTTAGATTTGTTTTACAAATGTTGATGTTTCTCTCCTCTGGAAATGGAAAGGTACTACTCTACCAATGCAGTTACTGTCTTAAAGCTGTTGTGTGGGCAATTCCATCTGGAAGCATTTCTATCATCTTATTACATTAGCTAAATTTAAGATCTGCCTAATTAAGAGTAAGAATGTAGATATAGAAATGAAAATTTGCACTGATATATTTGGGCTGGAGAGTTGAGCAGAGAGAAACCTATGGGAGTTCAACAAAGGCAAGTGCAACCTGGGGAGGAATAACCCCAAATATCAGCACAGGCTGTGTACTGACCTATTTGAGAGAAGTTCTGTGGAGAAGGACCATTGATATGATATATGATATGATATGATATGATATGATATGATAATATATAATGTGAGCCCGAAATAAAAGCCTTTATACAGTGGTTTGATTTTTGTTTAAAGTCACAATTAGATTCCAAGGAGTCCTGTAGTCACCCTGGGAACAAAGAAAACAAGATGGTGGAGAGCCCCTCCTCTGGAGATGGCAGCCACCATAGCAGACTGTGTGGACCAGAAGACAAACACAGTACAGCAGAAAAGCCCCTTCTTGGACCATGTTGTGGAGAGAGAGAAAGGAAAAACTACACAGCAACCAAGCCTTTGGGGTTACATGACTCCCTCCTCCTGCAAATAACAACCAGTGGGGGATAGGGACAAAACAAAATGTGGGAAAAAATTCCTATTTTTGTCCAGAAGACTCTGATGCTGCTGATATTGTTGGAAGAGCCTTCCCAGTAAGTTACAGGTCCAACCCTGCCTTGACAAGAATGGCAGGCAGCTGGAACTGGGGCAGCAGTGGGAACTTGTGGACAGAGGGTCCGACTTTTGTGGCGTGGCACTGTGGCTGCAGGCAGCAGCTGGAAAACTCCCAGCAGGCAGTGAAGGTATTGTGAAATTTGCCCCAAAATAATTCTGGATTGCAGAATGCAGCATTCTGGGTTGACTCAGAAAGCAGACACAACCTCATGTCCATTCCTATTTTAAAGGGACAAAGTGCACCTCCCCTCCATGAATCCCAGGTAAAGCACAGAAGTTCATTTCCTAGGTTGTTGGGTTTTGAAGAGATAGGACAGTGATAATCTGGGGCAAGTTGGCATAGAGAAGATATGGAATACACAGTTATTTTTGGGGTACCTAAGATATCATATTTCTGGGCAAATATCAAAACAAATCCAAAAATTTTATTTTTGACTATCAAATATTGTGCGGTGACCTATGGATTTTTTTTTTTCTTTTTATGTTATATATCCTGTAATAGATGTAAGGTTTTGTATGAGCCTCCAAAGTTCCTCCCTTCTCTTGGTGTATTAGCAAAAGCGTACATAGCTCTCTCTACTCAGTACTGATCTCCAGCAGTGTAAAATTTGTATTCAGCCTTTGTCCCTCCAAGCTAAACTGTATTCTAGTCACTAGAATGCAGTAGCCTTGGCTTCCAGACAGCAATTGTTTCCAGGCAGGCATTTATAGCATTGCAATGTAGTTGGTTTACCTTCAGGGTAGAATCAATGTAGGGCAGTTTTAACTTTGCTGTGCTTGTTACTCATTGAATATGGGGATGCGTTTATTACAGCAGGACTCCGTTAATCCTGAACATTAGCAATCCGTAATGTTTCCTACTTTCAGAGATTTTATTTTTTGCATTTTACTGGCACAATTATAATATTACAAGGGACACAATTTTTTAGGACTATCAGACATCTAAAATAGGATAATGCCTTCAGGTCTATCCTTCCTTTTTAGTAATTTATTCGTATTTTGTGGAAGAAACAAAATTAATTTATTAAGATTATTAGAGTTTTAAATCTAGGCTTAGCAAAAAGTGTATATGCCCCTACCCTTAGTAGCCCCAAGTGTTTGGAATTTCTTAATTAATTTGTAACAAATGTTTTCAGCTTATCCAAAAACTTTTTTGTGTGAAGCATATTTTCATTCAGCCAGGGAATGGTCTCATTTAACTTTGTGTTGAGCAGAAATAGCTTCAGATTTCAGTAGCACTGACAGACTCATCCTCAGATTGAAGGAATCAGATGGAGATAGGGAACAATGAGGTCAATGGGGCTTGCCTACTGAGGATATGCTTTAGTTATTCTCATAGCCGTGTGACTTCAGAATTTGTGCTTTCCAGAATGGTTTTAAGGATGTTATCGTGGAAGATTTAGTAAAAGAGCTCACAAAAAGACTTATGTAGGTGATCCTTATCTCCCCACAAGAAGCTCTTTCAGTGCAAGATCAAAGTTAGATGAAGGTGGGGGTTTGTAATGATAATTTTGATGATGGTTTTAGGGTTTGTTTCCCTCCTCCTTCAAATTCTCTTTTTGTTCAACTTAAAGAGGTGGAAAAATGATTCACTATATCAGGTTACCTCAGTGTATTATCTAAGGAGAAAATAATTTTTATTAGTTAACATGAGAGTACATGAAAAATATGCAGAAGTATGCCCCTCAATCCTGAAAAAGGACATGGATATTACCAAAGAACACCATACTGAGACATCATCCAGGTTTTAAACTTAACCACTTGATTTGGATCCATCAATATAGCTAGATCATCAGAGGATGTTTTTGATAAATACTGACACGAAACTAAAGGCAATTGTTATCCCAGAGCAGGAGCAATACATTAGCTATTCAAGCACTGTAAGAGAATTAGTTATGGGGGAAAAAATACCAGGCCCTATATGCTTCTTAAAGCGGAATAAATTAAGGGAAGCATCTATTTATTTGGTTAGATTTGACACAAGCACACACCTAATTTAAGATGTGTGAAATCTCCTTAGCTTTCTTTTATAGATACATAAGTTATCACAGACGACTTCTAAAATAGTTGGAGTAATTTTTTTTTCAATCAACCTGTTCCCGAACCATTATTCTGATCCTGTAGAAAGCTGTAGCTTAGATCTTTAGAAAGTGTCTTCTATGAAAGATTAAGTGGTATTTTTGTTAGTATCATGCCACAAATGTTAGAAATACCTTGGTGCATACTGTATTTTACACTGTATTTTACACTGTATTTCACTTATGAATATTAATAGGCACATCTATTCTAAGGATTTTGCCCTTCAGGTGAGAAGGGAAAATTATTTTCCAGGTGTCCCTCAGGCTTTCATTCAGTTGTCTGTTTCTTAAATATTTTGGCCACAAAAGATTTGATTCATAGTCTATAGCAATGATAATGTCAAGAGAATTAGGTAAGGTATAGAATTCAACAGTTTAAGGTTTTGACACTCCTTTTTAGACATTAGTATTACTTGCTGGTTAGATTAATGCATATTGGACCTGTTTACAGGTGTTCCCTGAAGCCTGAATCTCATGGAATCAAAGCAATATTTTATTCATGTAACTGCCAAGGGTTACCAGACTGTGGTGCAACATACCAGCTACAAATTATGTAACTGCATCTGGTCTTGCTTTTATTGACTGTTATAGGACACTTGGCTTTGGTATCATGGTGAAAAAGTCTGGCTTCCTGGAAATATTGTTAGTTTCTATTAAAAAAGGGATGGATTAAAAATATCTTTATTTAGAATGTTTTATTTTATTTCAATGAAAAAAATTTTCTTTCTTTCTTTTCCTTTAGGTTTTCAGCATGTTACTTAAATATATCCTTATGATATCTCTCATGCTATGGATCTAGTCAATCACATATTTGCTGCATTTTACTGCAATAAACAAGATTTAGAATAGTCTACTACCTAAACCTTAAGGTGAAAGATGGTGCAGGTAGGGACCTAATCACTTGCTGTGTATGTATAAACCTGATAGAGAGGAGCTTTTTCTTCTGTCTAAGGGCAACTGGATGTTGTTAGGCTTCTTTATTTGTCTGCAAAAGAAAACTCAGCTAATGCATTCATAATGTCATGTTCATGCTAGAACAACTAGAGAAAAAAAGAAAAAAAGCTCAGAATAACTTCCCCAAACAATCCCTTGTAACTTAATTGTACTTCTAGGACTGATTTTAAAAATCAAGAAATTTTTTTGACCTGTTCATAAAATATTCCACTGTAAGAATTCTAGTCCAATTTCCTCTGGAAGTAATACTTTTCAAAAGGGCATTTCAGTGCTCTCTTCACAAAGGAACATTTATCATTTCCAAAATAGATCTATTTACTCAAAGCCCCACTGTAAAATAATTCCATGGCTTTGCTAGTTCCCTGTTTACCTAGGTGGTAAAAGTCTCCATTCCCCCTAGCTTTCCTCATTTTTAATGATCACTCATTTCACAGATTACTGGGATGGCTGCACTAGTTATCAATACTTTAAAAAAAAAAAATCGATAAATTGTATTTCAAGAAATGGCCAGAATCTCTATGTGAATTAAAGGAAAGATAAATAGTTCAAAAGTGAATTAAGAAAAAGAAGCAAAACCAAAAAAAAAAAAAANAAAAAAAAAAAAAAAAAAAAAAAAAGACATCTCTTCTAGGAGGAACTAGCCATTTATTAGAAGGAAACAAAATAGAATAAATGTCATAGGTGAGAAACTGACATTCTCACACTATAGTGCCTAAGGAATGCAAGTAAAATCTTCTTAAATAAGCCATTGCATGAAGTACTTGTTTCCTACTGAAGTGTTGAGAGCAACTACATTTCAGGCTGTCTGGATGTAAATTACCATACGGTGATGACTAGGGCTTTTCTTTCAATAGAGAAAACACTATTTTTCAAGGTTTAGCTAAAGAGCTTTTCACTGGTTCATGGGCCTCAAGTTCACTTTTCTCTGAGACCTGTGGTGTAACTTGAGTTACTCATGAGCTAATTACAGGGAGAAAAAAACCTTTTTGTAATCTTTCCCATTGAACTTGTACTGATACTAGCAGCAGTGGCACTCTGAACAAGTAGATCTACGGCATTGCCTTTAACTCAGCTTAGTTCAGGTCAAATTTTATCTACGTTTCAAGTTAGAAAATCACATGATTTTAGAAGCTCTCATAAATGTCTATTTCTGTTATGAACTGATTTTTTAGGAAGTGCTTTTTTCTCCTACTTTTCCCAAGTGAGTAAATTGAAAGTCAGAAAGGTGAAAGCAGCATCCATAAGTTGCAGTTGCAAAGATGATATACATGACTTTTTTGTTCTGTTCTTCATTGGTCTTACATGCTTGAGAGGAAATATAGCGAGGTTGTGGGATTACAGAATAGAAAAGAATGTGGATGCTGACTGGATTTTTAGTGTTGAACTTGGCCTTTCCTTCTATAGTAGAGCAACTGTCTCCATTTGTAGAGATTTATCACTCGACTGCTTTGTCTCTTGAGATATCAGGTGACCCCTGATGTTTTTTGCTAGTCTGCAGCTGGCTCCCAACAGATATCTGCAGGAAATAATGTCTGACTCTAGAGGAAATTTGGCTCAACTCAAGAGGAGGGTTTAGTGATATATATTAAGGTTTCAGAAAATGGATTAATTTTTAGTTTATAAACAAATAAATAAAAGACCTTCAAGGCCCTGGCAATACAAATGATGAAATGAGCATCTAAAATCTGTAGTGCTGCCTATGTATATTTTGAATTTTTTTATGCAGTGTTTTGTTGTGGTTCAGAGGCTCATGTACTTGGTATTCAACACAGAGTATTATTTTAAACTTGAATTTTCCTAAAGAGAGATGGATGCAAGAGTGCTGCCTCGAGTCCATACTTTTTTCTCCCCTACACTGAACACTGCACTGAAATACATATTCTTACATTACCATTCCCAATGCTCCCTCAGTATCTTACCAGGCACTTCTTCTATAAAACATTACAACTAATGCATTATGCTTCTGACTGTTGATTATGGGTGATGTTATGACATGTCCCTTTGGGTTATGCATAGCACATTAATTTTTACATGAGTTGGCTTTGTACAGAACATCTACATTTCTAGGCAATCTGTCAGTCTGTGAGGATAAGTGCCATCCTGAGAAGAGAGTTCATGTTTCAGTTTTTATTCTGAAATAGTCCTAGCTATCTTGGAGACTATTCAACAGAGTTAGAGATAACAACAACAGTAGACATGCTTTGTGAAGGAAATCCGGACTGTGATTTGAAGTGGCATGAGCAACTCCAGAACAAATCTGATTTTGGTCTTTCTGCTTCTTCTGCTCTTCAACTAGTATTTCTTGGTTCTTCTTTTTCTGTTTTTGTTGCTTTTTTGCTGATAGTCCTCAGGAAAAACATATTTCTTGCAGCTGTTTCATTTTGCCGACTTGGTACCAGGGGAGTAGAAGCTGAGCACTAAAAGCTGTGACTGGTTGGGGTGTCAGCTGCAGTGATGCCTGACTGGGCAAAGGGCTGTTCAGTAAGAGCCATACTGTGAGTTCATCTTAGCAGTGACACCAGCATCTTTGTCAAAGAAATGCTTTCTCTTCCTTGGAGGAGGCTAGCTGTGCCAGTCATTCAAGGTGGTGATGATTGACTGAGTTTGGAAGACAAGCTTGTCCAAGATAATCCCAGTCTCTAGACTCTCTGTCTACATAGAGGATGTGAAAATGAAGACCAGTGTCCCTGTTTGCAAGGGCAGTGTCACATTTCTACCTTGATGCAAGAAGCTTGCTAGGGAATGAGGAATAAAAATCTTGGATTGGTTTAGGATGGATGGATGGATGGATGGATGGATGGATGGTAGCAAGAACTGTGGAACATCTGGGAGGCTTTTAACAGGGAGTATGGATTTTTACAATTGAGAGACCCAGGGAAGGAGCTGAAAGTTGATATAAAAACACTTTAATGACAGTTCAGAAATTGAGGGCATATGTAGAAAATGAGAGGGCAGGTTAAACCAAAGGGAAGGACATGTCATTAGAAAAATGGTATTGGGAAGGGACGGGGACAGTGATTTAAAATGGTTTAGTATACTGGATAGGTGATGTGTCACGTATGTAAATGTGTCTTGACTATATCGGAGTCCGTGTAGAGGAAGGGGTGTGGAGGCATCTCTTCTTGCTTCCACATCTTTATATCTACTTTAGTATCCTTAACAACTACATTGGTTTTTCACACCCTTTTAGAGTTGTGTAAGTATAATGTTTCCATGTTTGACAACTCAGATGAAAACAACCTATAAATCACTTTTGCTACCTAAAGCATTCAGAGTAGCTGTGATCTTTTGGAAATATGAGTTGATGGGCTGCTCTGATTGTTTTCTGAAGACTGTTTCTTTGTCCAACCAGAAAATATGTTATCTTCTAATTTGTGTCAGGCAATTTTTACCTTTATGGTGAGATACTGTGACAAAATTAGCTCTGTGCTCCCTCAGATAGAGTTTTGTAAGTTGATACCTATTTAGATTGTTAGCTTGGTTTCTGTAGAAGATGAAGAATTGAGAATAACAGTATGGCACTTAAAATACTGTAAATAGTCCTTCTTTGTAATAGACTGATGTGAAACAGTCTTTATTTAGACCATGTTGTTACAGCTAATTTGGAGTAAATATTGCAAATATTTTATTTTATCTCAGCAGACCAAAAACAAATTGCAAAAATAATAATGCTTTATTGCTTTATCTTAGAAAACACTTAAAGCCCTGAAATAAAAGATGGGAGGGATACAGACCTCATAATTTTTTGTGTACTTAATGGTATTTCATCTGAAAGGCAAAAGAATGACCTGTTGATATCTTTTAAGATTTACATTTGGAGCAAGAGGGTTTTGAGTGTCTAAGAGGGAAAGTATTGTAGAACAAAAGGAGGTAAAAATGTTCTATGTATATTTTCAGACTTTCATGTCTATGAGCTGATTTTTCCTGGCATGAAGACCATTGACAGTGAGAGATAGAGGTAACAGACAACAGAGTTGAGCAGAACATGCAACCCTTTAAACATCCAAAGGGCAGGGAGGGGAAAAGGAGGAGAAGGAATGAAAACACTAACTGAAAAGCAACTGAAAAACTTCCATTATCTTGCAGTTTTACTTTTAGATGAGAGGAGCAGTAGGGATAAGGGGGAAGAGAGAAAAAGCAGGAGATAGAGGAAAATTGATGTGGTGTTCTGCATCAGGAATACAAGTTGTGCCTTATCTTAGGAAATGAAAGGGTGTCAGAGGAGGTATCACTCCAAAAGTGAAGGGGACTGACTTCTGTGGATGCTAAGAGCTCTTAACCGCAGAGGTTCAACTATTGGTGAAGGGGTGGAGCCAAGTACTCACATTGCATGATGTAATATGGTGCAGGGTTCTTTCTGGAGGGATTCTAGTTCAACAGATGTGGCAGTAGGCCTACAGATCTGTGATTTCCACTGATTTCCTGTTTCTAAAATGGATTTATCTTTTTTTGAATGAGTGGCAAAGGTTTCTGGGCCAAGCATTGCAGTTCTCAGCACCTGACAAATTTCTAAATAAGAAATACTGATGATAGCTGGAAAGTTTTTGTTTGGTGACCTATGTTTCTGGAATAATTAAAAAAAAAAAAAGGTAAGGTGGCCAAGTGTCTGGGGGTTGTTTTGGCAAGTTTATTTTTTTTCTCCCTCTTATGATATGTCTGAAAGATGCAACAACTTTTGGACATAAAAAGACCCATTTGAACTAGTGACTTTTCTTGTGCTTCTCTCAGAATATAACCTCTTGCCTTACCATGAATTCTCTTGTACACTGTAATTGAAAAATTTAATGTATTTCCAGAAGTTTAAAAGAGAAAATAAATTTTCAAGTAAAGCTACCACTGTACATGCCTAAGCTACTAATTTTTGTGGTGTTGAAACAGTTTTCAATGTCATTGTTCAAACCATGAAGTGCTATTGTATATTTAACCCAGCTCACATTAGGCAGCATTACAGATAACTAGGTACAAATAACAACTGCAACTCATTTATTGTTACCCTTCCCTACCCTTTACTGCTTTAAAAAGCAGTTCTGCACTGTTAAAGAATACAAAGTAGAAATTTTCATCTGACACAATAGGTAACCAATTAATTGTTACATAATAGGAACCTATAGGATACTGGTAAATTATTAATACTGTAGCCAAACTCCACTAAATCCCCTGATGAGTTGGGTTAGCCTGGCAGTCATCAGTCAGAGGAGAAGATTGGTCACATTGATCTTATCCTAGGATTGGTCCCATAGGCTGAAAAGCACTGCTGATAAGGAGCAGTTTTCCAATAACCTGCTTCTTTCCTTAGCATTTTGTACATTTGTGTTAGTTTTACCTCTGGAATCCTTGAGCTACTGACCACCTCTGTCTTAGCACTCTTGTTTCTGTCTTTAATTTTGCTTTTCTTACTAGATGGGGCTCTACGGTATTTGTTTTCTCACCACACCGCCTTACAGCTTAAATGATTTTCACCCAAGCCATAGCCCAGGTTATGGTTCTGTGCAACCTTGAAAACAAGGAAATAAACTCTCCAGCCAATTTGTTAGGTTAGAAAGAAGATGTCTTATTTTATCTAATTTTTATCTGCAGTTAGATAGCATGTTAGAAGTTTGTCCTTCTAGAGGTGAGACACTTTTGCTCTAAAGGGTATCTGCATTGTAAAATAAAATTACATGAACAGAAATTTTGCCTGGCAAAGATCCTCACTTGTACCTAGCCTTGTTCGCCTCATTGACAGTAATTGCACTGTGCTCTGTAGGCCTGTTGATGGCAATGACAAATCATGGAATTGTTCCCCTCATCTTTTTTCTTCAGAAGTATTTGCATTTCATTTTCTAATCACAGTTGCTAGCTTGAGCTTTGAACAGGAAAAAAATGACACACATAGTTTGATACTAGAAATAATTTTGCTCTCAAATCCAAACAAAACCTTTTGAGAAAGTGCGTGATAACACATCTATGTGATAATCAGCATCAGGTTGACCGGACTGGCCTTGTCCTACATTCTTGATGAGTTCCTTGATTAAAATTTACTAATGTAATGATTAATAATGTAGAATTTTTTAAGACCTCACTCTACATGCACTCAAATATCTGTAATATCTGGGACTTGAAAGTAGTTGGTGGGCTAACCTAGAGGCAGGCTTTAGAGGGATGTGTTGCAGTGTGAGTAGAATGTAAAATACAGAATTACTTGTATTTTAGGGATTCATAGCTCTGTTTTTGATTCACTGTGTGCTAGACTTAAGGCATCACTTATGAGTCCCCTTCAAGAGAAGAATTCATTGTTTCATAATTTTCCTAAATATCAGATAGCATCAGTAAAAAGTTTTATATCAATGAATTTTGGAGACTACTGAAGACTGGCAGTGCTCTGATGGAAAAACTACAGAGCTTGAACATTTTTGCTTTTCTCATTTGCTTCTCCCAGCCTCTCCTTTACATTCTCCTTATATGTTACAGACTGTAAATGTACAAGAAGTCTAAAACTTATGCAGCTGTTTTGTGGAGAAGAATGTATCAAAGAGAAGATTTCATTAATGATACTACAGGAGGGAAAGAACCTTGTCATGGGTTGAGTTCATAACCAGACAGAAACACTAATTAATGTAGAAGTTTTAGTTCGCTGATGTGAGATAAGTATTAAGAGAAATGCAAAACAGGTTTAAAACTTCAAAGGTAAAGAGATAGTTTATTAATTGAACTAAAAGACAAAGAAAAGAAAACTAAAATCAACCCCTGGATGTAAAACTAAAATTAACCCTTAGATGTTTCTTTTCATCTCACCTCATTTTTCTTTTTTTTACCAACAACTTTTTTTCATCAACAACACAGAGAAAAAAAACTTAGAGACTTTTGGTCAGTTTTTTACTTTTAAATAGACCTTCATTAGCTCAATTGGAAGAAGAGTCTTTTCTGTTTCACCATGGAGATTTTCCCACAAGAAACACAATTTTCTTGTGGGGTTCAATATCACAGTGAACTCCCACCTGGAAAGGATATTTGTTTACATATGATAGTCCTTCCCTTGATTACATCTATTCTTGTAACTGTCGTTCAAGGGCTCATCTCTGTACCATGGGGTGGTATTTTAAGGATGACTTGTTCTAGTAGAAAAGCAAAGGTCTTCCCTCTCTGGAAAAAAGGTTTCTCTTATTTTTGGAGCAAGGGTCCTCTTCTTCTATCTCTGGGGCAAAGGGTTCTCTTTTCTCTCATCTCTGTGGCTTGGTTCTCCATTTTTCTTTCTGTTTAAGTTTCTCATTAAATCACAACTACTTCAACGTTTGCTTGCTTCAGCACGGGTGCCTCTGCTCAGGCTACAGTTAGAATGCTGCATCCAGCCAATGCATTCATGAGTTACAGAACATAGTCTAGCATATAATAGTCCATCACCATGGCCTTACAAAAGAATTTCGGCTTAAAAGCATCTCTTCTTTCTCCCCTCTCTTAAACTTCAGTCCTCTTTTTCACTGACCAAGAAGCCGTTGTAGCCTTCTTCTGTGTCTTAACCTTTTCTAAGTTCATTTGGTATACTTAAAAGACTAATTCCTCTTCTTAGTTCAGCTAGAATTCCATGCATTCCACAGGGGTGGGGAGAAGAACGTAGGAAAACCACGGCAGCACGGTAGCTGGAATCCTGATAGGTGCAGACTGATCTCTCTCCCGTTCAATGGTTGCAGCACTCCCCGGGCGGCCAAAACAGGGACCCGGCCCTGCGACACTCCCGGGATGGGAGGGGTAGGGGGCAGAGAGAGGCCCGGCCTGAGAGAGAGCCAGGCCAGCCCTTCCCAGAGCTGCATTCCTCTCTCCCTCAGGCAGGGAGGGGAACCAAAAGCAGCCCGGAGCAGCAGCAGCCGTACTGCTTGAGAGAGGGGGAGGAGAAATGGGGCTCTCTCCCTCCCCCTGCCTGGCCAGATGGGGCCAGGTGGGCCCAGGGGCCCAGTCGGCCGGACGGACCCACAGGCCTCTTCTGTTACCTTCTCCATGGCTGGAAACAAAAAGAGACTAAAAGACCACTCCTAAAATGTAAATTTCACAAAGACGATTCTAATGTTCAAGTGGCTACTTGGAGTGCCTATCTTAAAGTCAGCCAATCTGTTGGCTCCCCAGATCTGCCGGAAGCTGTGCCTGAAGAAAGTTGTAAAAGTCTTTTCAGGAGAAAGAAGTTTTTTTTCAAACCATGAAAAACCCTATATAAATTCATATAGGACTAGTGCTGAATTCTACTTTACTGCTTCTTTCCACTTGAGAATGAGATACAGATGGTTTCTAGAGGACTTTATAGGATTTGAAAAATTTTAGTTTTTTTACTTTTATTCTCCCTCCTTTATCTTTCCTGTGGTAAATGTTAATTACTAATTGTTTGTTAACCAATGTTATCTAATTGTTGGAATTTGTTAATTGTTTTTACCCCTAGTTGCTCCTTCCCTACCCTGTATTTGTATCCCCTTTTGCGTCGGGTCACCTCCACTGCTTCCCAAGCTAGCAAGTGAGATTGTGCACAGGACTGTATGCAAAGGAGGTATGCAAATGAGGACTGGATGAGGACCATTTGGAAACAAAAACCCCNCTCAATAAAGGCATTAAAAAGTAGTCAGTCTCCTTGCCCTGTTTATAACATTTCTCATCTCTGAAATGCATTTCTTTTCAGCAGCTAAGTGAAAAGGGAAAGAAGAGTGAGGGAAGAAAAATGTTACATTAACAGAAGGGGTCTTTCAGAAAAATCCTAGTGTGTAGTATTTCAAACCCTTCTCATTTTTTTTTATCATCTCTGATGAATGTCAGAATCCATAGTTTGACTCTGAACTTTCAATTTGCAGGTTTATATGGTAAGTTTGTTTGGATTATGTATCAGAGGACATGCTTAGCAAAGAGTATACACACAGCAAAAGGAACTCCCTAAGTAGTGAAAAGTCAATGGATACTGCAAGACCTATTTCCAGATTTGTTAAGAATAATCTCTTGACTTAATGGTTATGGAAGTAATATTAAAGGTAAATTAAAAATTATATTAGTGCATTTTTTTTCCCAATAGAACTGTAATATAAAGCCAACGACAGTGCCTAAGAGGACGTAGGAAAAGTCCATCTTTCAGAAGCAGTAAAGGGAGTTTTCCATTGCTGTTCTTTTTCTTCAGATGTCACCTTCAATGCATATTTTGCATCACTTGTGCATATACAACAAAATGGTTATTTTTTGTTAATGAAGGATTTCTACCATGAAAGTATACAGCCCTGATGCTCCACCAGCTAGAATTGATGTACAACTCTCTGATGGAGATTTTTGACCTTGTTGAAAAAGAAGTGCTGCCAGTGTAAGTATTCTGTCATGCAAATGACTGTTGCTGGGATTTCAGATGTCAGTTGCATAATTTATTAATGAATTCTAATAAAAGAATATCACTTCTGCGAAAGCCTTTGCTAGATCAGATAAATAGGAAAGGAATAGAACAACATCCAAAGGCATGTTCTTTTTAATGCTTGAGACAGATTATTCCTATTGTACATTCATTCAGTAGTATTGGTTTGAGTTCAGATATGAAAATAAAATGTACACAGACATTTTGTGTTCCCATAGAGAATATCAATTGCATTTTCATACAAGTGGTTGCTGGTCTCAGAGGCATAAACCCAAAAAATATTTAGTACTGATATTCTGTGATGTCAACATATTAGCCAACTATCTAACACCACCTTGTCAGGAGCTTTATGCTCTACTTGTTTTTAGAAATTACATTAGTAGACATACCTAGGTTATAGTCTGAAGGAATCAGATGACAACCCCTTCAAAAATTCTATGACAAAGTGAGAATTTCTGTCAACAGGACCAAAGATTGATAGCTTAGTTTACCTGTGCTTGTGGCATCTCTGATTTGTAAGTGCTGATTTGGAAGGATTTAAGCTTTTTTTTAAACTCCTGGGTTTCTATGTCTCATCCACCACAAAATACAGTGCTTCTGTAACGTTTCTTGACAGAAACTAATTATGGGAGGAATTAAGAAAAGGAACTCCTTCTCTGTGTGAGTTTTTCATGATTAGTTTCTAGTTTAGGGGTTTGTTGTTTCTTGCTTTTGGGTTGGTTTTTTTTTTTTTTTTTTTTTTTTTGTTTGTTGGTTTTGTTTTTTTTTTTTTTTAAGATGGGAGAGTTCTAAAGATTTGTCCTGCAACACTTTCTAAAATATCTTCTTGTTTGTTTGAATTATTGTTAATCTGAAATGCAAACAATTGAATGAGACTTCAGTGAGTTGTGTGTTCAGTGCTTACAAGTGATTAGCAGAACACTTTGGAAAGCAGTGTTTGACAAAGATGGATATTTCTGCTCATTTGTTGTCCTGAATTCAGTTATTAGTAGGAATGTTTTCAAATGTTTATTACTGGATACTGTGGGTTACTTTAGTCAAAGCATACAGCTACTTTTCATCAGCAGCCAAGTGTAAATTTGAATTAGAGGAGTATTTTGACCTTGACGAAAACAGACAGATGAAAATACTCCAACAACAACAACAACAACAAAAAAAAAAAAAAAAAAAAAAAAAAAAAAA
>VZTR01004713.1:156030-168554 GCA_013400775.1 Chaetops frenatus | reverse complement strand
AAACAAAAAAAAAAACACCACAACCCTTGCTGTCTTTCCAGTCACAGTTTGTATAATCCTGGTCTGTCTGAAAGTTATATTCCCAGTGTCAGTAAGATAACACATTCTACATAGAGGAAGATTTTAAAAAAAAAAATGTTTTAAAAGTTCTACTATACACTTACTCTTCTGAGTATTGCTGTTGAAGTATGTTTTGTCAGCATTTTATTTTTGTGTCTAATCTTATGCTTTTGGTGACAAATGATCAGTGCCACCAGTTATCCCATAAATACTTTGAGGAAAGAATAGATTTTAACAATGATGGAGGGCTATCGAGATTTTGACTGAGATATTTGGAAAACTAATTAAACATGAAAAACAAACTAGTAGCACTTCCCTCAATGGTTGTATAAACTGGTTTCTGAGTTTCTTTAGTCTTTTTCATGAACACATTTTCCTTTCCTGGGGCTCTGAAGTATAAGAGGTCCATATTGGAGTATAATTGTTTACAGAATTCACCATCTCCAGTAAATTCCATCAGTATTTCTCATAGGCATATTTTCTGATATTTTAATTTATTAATAAAAAATAATCTTTCCTAGAGGTCATTAAAAATAAAAATTATTCTTCTTTTTGATAAGGGTAAGGAGCCTGTCTAGTAGAAGTTAATAAGTGTAGCTTATTAGCTGCACTTATGGAGGTGGGAGGAAAGTGTTCTGCTTCAATTTTTTTAACCAATTAAGAAGAATTAAATCACTAAATTTGTAATTTACAACTCTGTTTAGTCTCTAGAAGACTCCTAGATTTATTGTGAAATTTTTTTTGTAGATAACAATAAAGATCACAGACTATAGAAGTAGATATTATCACATTTTTTATTAGAAATGGAATCATTAAAAATACCAAATACTTGTTAACCTTCAGACTTTATTATTTTATGAGGTACACTCTGTTTTCCCTCCTCAGACTTAACTTCAGGTTCACTTTAAACAGGTGCATGATTTGTAAGAGCTAGCTTAAAATCATGGATGCCTTTTTTCTTTTTGTGGGAAATGAAATATTTTGATCACCCATAGCTTACTTTTAAAATTCACTCTACAGGAATTTTTTTTAATTGTTCTTGTATTTTGGAAAAGAGGAATTATATTTATGGTTCAGAGGATTTCAGGCCGTCTCACTGAACAATTATCTAACCTATGCTTCAGCAGTTAGTCCACGAGTATGTCACGGGACACAGTGTCAAAAACCTTACTAAAGCCTTCTTTTTCCTTCAGAAAATAGCAAGAGGGATGTTGTGGAGGATTCACAATTTAAAATGTGTTATGACCTCCTGTGTATAAACTGTGTATAACCACCTTAGAAATTGATAGGACCTTTTCTTGAGCTAATCATCTTAAATTTATCTATCCTGATCCACTAAATGGGTGTTCTGCTTACTTTGAGTGCTGTGCTGCTCAAATTGTTTCTTTGAGATTAAAATACATTCTTTTTAGTAGTATGTCTGACATTTGGGAGCAGCATATGGCAATTTTTTTCTGTGAACAACAAACCTTTCTTATAGTTTGTTTAGGTTACATGTTTTTGTACTGCTGGAACCAGCCACACGGAATTTATCAATTGCTTCAGTAATCCAGTGGTTTATTAATCTGTTTGTCCACTCATCTTTGCAACTCCTCTATAGAACTGAAGGTGCATTTTGATCTTTGCTCACCTGTGGATTTCAAATTATTTTTTACTTCAGCAGCCTCATGATCTTGTGATACTCCATGATTATAGCATGCACAGTTCTCTACAAAAAAAAAAAAAAAAAAAAAGTCATCTGATTTGGTTTTGCACAGAATAAAAACCTTTTTGTATCAAGATTTTTCACTGTACATTTCAGAATGTTCTCATCTTTTAGAGTTGAAGGAAAAAGCAAAGTTATATTAATGAAGTTACTAGCACTTTAAGTTTATAAAGAAACACACACACTGAGTGGATTTTCACATTACGCTCCCAGCAGGGACTTTACCTCTTGTAAATGCTTCAGTTTAACAGATATGAAAGAGAGAACACTATTTTTCTTTGCTGAACAAAACGGTTGCTCAGGTGTTTTAAAAGTTGGTTTGATCTCTTTATTCTCCACATAAAATGAAAGATTAAGGAGTACTCGCCATTCCCAGATGCAGCTGCTTCTCTGACCTGGCTCTGGGTGAGAGAACATCTTTGCATAGCAGTCTTTTTAAAACTATGGACCCTGGATGGTTTCTTTTCCCTGCAAAGTTAGAATTTATCTCTTCTCTTTAGAAATTAATACAAATCTCTTGCCTAAAGACATAAATCTTAATAAGGTTCCCAGATATTATCTTGTGGTATAAATTAGAGTTTGGGAGACTGGGGAGTTCTACTTGTCTTGAATGTTGATACCTTAATACATGGGTGCCCTATTTGCCTCTCCTTCAACAAAGGCTTGTAGGTCTTCTGACAGCATCTCTTGCCCCTTGTCTCCTCTCCAGCCAAATCAATACCAAAATCACCAACCACAAAATGAAGAATCTAACAAGTGAGTGGAATAACTGCAGGGTTTCAGATCCAGTGCAGAATGATGAAGGCCACATAGTTCCCCAGAGTAGCACAACACTCATAAGAATTTGTATAGTACATCATGGAACAGAGCTGAGTCTTGTCCTAAAAGTCTTTATTACTTCTTCAACTTAAATATATGTTAGGGATATATCATGTGTGTTTCTAATTTGGGTAAAGCTGGAGCATGAGAGATGACATATATAAAGTAGAAATAGAAAGGGGAAGCGGAGCAGGAGGAGGGAATGTGCTTTAGAAATACTCTAGAATATCTTTGCCACTTCTATTCATTGTAAATGAAGGAAAGAGCAAGAAGCAAATAATTTAAAATCATTTCCAGGTCACCTTTAACAGTAGCAGTAATACCATTACGATATATGAGCTGAAACATAAGAGAGAAAGAGCTGTTCATTTTAAAAATTGAAATAGAGCAATTAGCTAGAAAGGATGTGTCATGCCTTACAATAAAAGTTAAATTACAGTAAAATACTTCCTTGCAAAAATGCTCACAGTGTGCCAAAGCCAACACATCAAACCAACTTTCTCCATGCTGCAACACAGTAGTTCCCCCACCTGCCCAGCTGTAAGAATGTGAGGGGCATTTCTCAACTGCGCTGTGGCAGCTTGGTCCTTAATCTAAATCTTTGACTTCACTGAAATTTCTCTGTAAAACTGGACAAATGTAGTATGAGGATTTATGCCCTCAAATAAATCCCTGGTCACTCAGTGATTCAGACAAGCTCTGGATGCTGTTGCCCATCTTTGGTTGACAGTCATGCCAGAAGCTCTACATCACTAATGAAAACACTAGAAGGACTGTGTCCACTTCTACCTGGGTTACAATTTTCTTTTCATTTTTCCTGTATTTTAATATGTTCCATGCTTGCCTCCACCAGTCCATCTGGTTGTTTTTATCATCAGGTCTCTCAGAAACTACCTCAGAAACTCTCCTATCTAACCAAACGTGGATACCTATGTATGGCCTACTTTGCTTTACATTTTTTATATGTTCTTGGAATTTTATTTTGTTCTTATCTCCTATTCAGTACCCAAAAAAGAGTATTGTGTTCTATGTATTACAGATGTCACTGTGTCAGGGTCGGAGCCATCACCCAGCTCTTGAGTAAATTCCTGGTTCTTGATCTGCTGCCAGTTGTTCTGACTTCCACCTTGAAATCCTATCTTACAGTAGCATTAATGGCCATGAAAATGCTGGCTGAGAAAGGCCACGAGATTACATACAACTAGGTTATTTTTTTTTTAAATTTACTTAAGTAATACACAAAAAATTCATAAAGGAAGGAGCCCACTGAAATGCTCAGCACCATTAACTTCCAAGGTTCACACTTTTGTTAAATTATTAGTAGAATTTGCGCTTAGTCATCACATAAATTGAGCTTATTTTGAAAATAAATATCTACTGTAACATATAGATATATATTTGAAAATTGAAAACATGCAGTAGGAAGTTTCTTTTTGTTGTTGCTATCACTCATTATCTCTTCTCAAAACAATGACTTTCCAGAACTAATGTCATGAAAAAAAAATTTCAGGGTGCTTTTCATAGTGATGAGTATTACAGAACAATAGATTGATACTGCAATCAAAATTTTATTTTGGAATGAGAGCTTCAGGTATATAGGAAGCTGTATCATTTTCTATGGTGAGCATTACTCACTTTACTTCATAATATGCTCGAGTGGGCATAGTGATATTTGTTTGAAAGACAGGCTTGATGATCTTGGAGGTCTTTTCCAATCCTAATGATTCTAATATTCTATGACCATGGACCAGTCTGAGTCTGAAGCAGAGATTAACTGGGGGATTGGGAATTCAGCATACACCTGTGCTTCTAGGGGCCAAAAATTCTTGAAGATAAAAGACAAGACAGGTTATTCTGCAAGGTTTTCAAAGAAAAAGAAAATTCTCAAACATCTGGATACCAGTAATAGCAATATATGGGAATATACAAGCCTTTTGTCATATGGACACTGAAAAATGGACATTTTATGTTTAATTTGCTGTTCATATGATATGCTCTTTTAAATTAAAAATTAAAATTTAAAATGTCAGTGGCTATGGAAGGAATGTCAGACTTCACCTGTGGAAACAACTACCAAGAAAGAGAGGGTTTTTCACAGGCTGTAGAGAACAGATTCCTCAGAGAGGTATGGAAGCCTGTGGACTGAGAAATTTCTCAGACTGAGGAAAAGGGACTGCTGAAAATTAAGAAGTGAGTTATCACAATCAAGAAAAATAACCTTTCTGGGGACAATAGAGGACTGTGTAGCATTTGCTGAAACTTGAAGTTTTTGATTAATCTGAAATCAAGCCAAGAAGTAAGGACCCACTGGCAAGGACACAGTGGGCAAGAGCAGGGACAGTTATCCCCCATGTAGTTCTAGGCTGTCTGAAAAAGTCACTTGAGATTTCTCAATTTAGAAAATGCATTGTTATTTCAAATTAATCTTTAAATAAAACTTTGTTCTTTTGGAATTTAAAGCTTTTTGGTTGTCTTTACAGATGTTATTGCAGTGCTCTTTTAAGTGATGGAGTAGAATTACATTAGATGTACTTCAAACTTTTGGCTGATTTGGTTTCTATAATGAAAAAAAACTATTAATTTTCCATATTATGTGAGGGCATATCAAGTCTGCAAAAATTGTGGGTGGTTACAGTGTGTAGTGGATACATTTATGTGTCTCTTTTCACAATAAAAATAATAATAATATTAAAAAATTCCTCTGAACTGCTTCCAGAGGTCAGGCTATGATGAGATTTGGTGCAACAGAAATAGATAGACCTGTAACTCCTAAACATCCAAAACCAGTCCAGCTTTAAAGTAAGAGAAGAGTTACAAGGTTTCTCTGTTTCTGAAATACTGAAAAATACTGCTAATTGTAACGGTGTAGCTCTATTATGAAAACCCAATGCCAAGAATATTTTTTAAATAATTAATTTAGATTTAGGATTTAGAAAGTAATGAAAAATGAGTGAGAGTGGTTGATATGACCAGAGCTCTTCTATCAGAGATACAGACAAGAGTTTCCCCCATTGTTTTTGGTGACAGGACTGCTGGCAGTTCCTGTAAGCATGAGGACAGCAGAACAAGTACTGTATATTATTGCCTGTGTCTGGAAAGGACCTTGAAAGTGCACCATTTTTTCCTATTTTGTAAGCAGGTTGGACCACAAATCTCTTTTAAAGTTGGTGTTGTCAACAATACTATCTGCAGTTCTCTAGGGATGAGCCCTTCTCAGAGCATGGCAGTGCAGGAAGAAGAGGAAATGAAATCTCTGAATCTTCTTTTAGTGTCTTGCAAACATTCCAATTACTAGGGTTGGAAACTTTATTTCCTATCTGAATATCATAGGAGAGCTGTAATGAAAGAAGTGCAATTCATCATCTCTCCATATTCCATGGGCAGCATTTAACACTGATTTCACTCACTTTTATTTTTCAATATACGTTTCTCCCTTGCCAAGTTTTTAATATCACACAGCTTATTCTGTAGCTCACCTGTCTCCTTTGATGCTCATGTAACACATTAGTCTACTGCTTTATGATAGAAGGAGAAAAATGCACTTTTTATCTTGTAACAATTTTTATGGAATTTTTTTTAATGCCTAATGTTAGAAGATTACATGGTAAAGTTCATACAAGTAATTTTTAGAGTGGCCGTGGAAGACTACATTTGAGGTTTTATTTCTATTCTTACAACAAACAAGCTTCTGCCTTTCTGCAGACTGTGATAAGGAGCAGGCAGATTCTATTTAGTCTCTTGGGCAAATTAGCAATCTATTTTCTGTAACTTAAGGCTCGGGAATACTAAACCGTTTCCTTCCCAGAACTTTTGTTGTGTGCCTTGGATACGCTTATATGGAAGGCACAGGTGCCTGTACTCACAACACTCTTTCAAATTGTAGTTGTTTCATAGCACAGCTGGAAATTTAAGCTCTGGGACTGAGTGGAAGGGAAAGCTTTCTGGAACAGTTAAAAAAACCCCAAAACAACAACAACAACAACAACAAAATCAAAATCAAAAACAAAGCAAAACAACAACAAAACAAAACAAAACGCCCAAAACAAACAATAAAGAAACAACAACAAAAACAAAAACAAACAAACCAAAAAAAAAAAAAAAAAAACCAAAAAAAAAAAACCCCACCTAAATTTGGTGGGAGGATGGTATTCAGTTTTAATCTTTGTAGGCAGCACTGCCCAAATTCAGCAACACTGTATTTACAAAGAGGCAGAGCCCTCTCTGGGAAAGTTCCCCTCCTGCATTCCGCTGCTTCTTCTGAGAAGAAATGCAACACAAAGGCTGTTTTGCTGCTCCTACTTCAGTTGCTGAAATATTAACTCTATGATTAGTTCCGCTCATTAGCAAAGAGAAATGAAAGCCAGTATGAGTGGTCAAAACTGAAAATTATGAAACAAACGGACAGTATCTGGCATGTTTGAAACCAAGTTGCAATTTTTCCATGCTACTTATACAAGCAGGTAACAGTTTAACTTCAGATGTTAATTTGCATTGAAGATCAGTGAAGTCACTTTTTGAAACAAAGTATGCTTTAATTTTATTTTTTTCTGAGTATCTCATTGCCTGATTTTCCCTATGATTTTGAGGGTGTTCCCTGTAATTACTGGATCTAGGCACAGGTTATTTGAGAAAAAGCACATAAATTCTGATCTCTACAAGAAACAGAGGATTTTTGAAACCTGTTCAGCTTTTCCAGTTCTTCATCTCATTTGCCAATTTAATTAATTCAGTAGGATGAGGAAGACTATTATCTTCTGACTGTTTTACTAATAATTGAGCCAATTAAATTACTCCTACAGACTTGTTAATTCATTTTTGTTTAATAATTTGAAGTTAAATCTACTTCATAATCATTTTTAAAAGATGCATATGAAGGTACAATAGGCAGTTACGTTTTCTGTTTACTTTTTGATTCCTAATTATGTTTGTCACAGGTGTTTTTATGTATTTAATTGTGCAAACATTTGAAAGAAAACATATTTATGAACTGCCAAAGGATTAACAGTCATTGTATAAGTTCAACTCAGAATCACTGATAAGTGCAAGATGGAATTCCTTAGCAGCTACACCAGCAGCTGGTTTTTAGCTTTGATATTAGCTCAGAATCTGACCCCATGGGTATCTAGATGGTGACAGTGAAAATCAGGAAAGATGATCTGTACGCCCTCATGAAGTGAGGTGTACTGATTGTTGTGGTAATTGCTCATGCAGACAGCTTACTGAATTAAACCTGTGTTCTTTAGTTCCACAAGTGCTGAAATGTGATTCATACAGCGAAGTCCCGTTACACTTGTTAGCATAGAAATAAGAAAGAAAAAATTCAAGGCTTTTGTTCTTAGTTGGGTTAACACTGATGTGTTGGTCCCTGGGCTAAACTATCTAGTTGTTCCAAATGTTAGTTGCTGTGTATGAAAAACTCAGAATTATTAATGTAAATCCTTCGTCAATCCTTAATAAATTAATGGAGAAGTGTGCATGATAGCACCAGAAATTCCTCAAAACAACAAACAACAAAAAGCCCACTACCAACAAAAAACCTTCACCTTGACTTTAATTAGTGAAAACACAGAATTTTTAATATCCACAATTTTTCCATGTGGCACATATGGCCACTGAATGAACCTCAGCAGACACTTTAGCTGAACTCTTAGCCAAACTTGACCAAATCAACATTTTGTTATGGGTCCTTAGGCTGTTGGCTGCTGTTTCTTCCAGCAGAAAGAGGGCCTGAGCTGGGTCAGTTCAAGGAGATCCAATGCCTGCTGGGATATTTCAGGCTAAGAGTTTGGGGCTGTGGGGGAAAGCAGAGTTTACTACATCTTTAGTAACTTGTATCAGAACTAGACTAGAAAGGTCATGTCTCCAGATGAGAAAATACAACCAACTCCTTGACAGTACTGTCTGCAGCAAAGAGTCTGTAGAAAAAAAAAGGAGATTGAGTGTGCTGTATTGCTATTCTTAGTCGTTGGTTGGACTTTTCTTGGTTTATGGCTTAGGGCAATGAAGGTAACTTTTTCTTTTGTAGAGGCGCTGTGAAACAAAGCTGTCATTACAAATAATTGTGAGTATATACCATCAAAGTCTTGTGATACACTTCAAATCACCAACTAAAACAATAATTCCATTAATTATTAAAAGGTCATCTTTTCTTTTTGTTTTATTTTATAATTACCTAGAAAAAAAAGCAGACTGCATAATCTCAGGTATTTAGAATCTATAGAATTGTTTGGGTTGGAAGAGACCTTAAAGATCATCTGCTTCTAACCCCCCTGTCATGGACAGGGACACCTTCCACTAGACAAGGTTGCTCAAAGCCTCATCCAAACTGGCCTTGAACACTTCCAGAGACACAGCATCCACAGTTTCTCTGGGCAGCCTATTCCACTGCCTCACCACCCTAACAGGAAAGAATGTCTTTCTAATATAAATCTGCCCGCTTTCAGTTTGACGTCATTACCCATTGTCATATCACTACATTCCCTTTTGAAAAGTCTGTCTCCAATTTTCCTGTAGACCACCGTTAGTTACTGGAAGGTGCTCTAAAGTCTCCCTGGGACTTTCTCTTCCCCGGTCTGAACAACCTCAGCTCTCTCAGCTTGTCTTCATATGAGAGGTGCTCCATCCTTCTGATCATCTTAGTGGCCTTCTGGACTTGATCCAACTGGTNAAACAGAGGATTTTTGAAACCTGTTCAGCTTTTCCAGTTCTTCATCTCATTTGCCAATTTAATTAATTCAGTAGGATGAGGAAGACTATTATCTTCTGACTGTTTTACTAATAATTGAGCCAATTAAATTACTCCTACAGACTTGTTAATTCATTTTTGTTTAATAATTTGAAGTTAAATCTACTTCATAATCATTTTTAAAAGATGCATATGAAGGTACAATAGGCAGTTACGTTTTCTGTTTACTTTTTGATTCCTAATTATGTTTGTCACAGGTGTTTTTATGTATTTAATTGTGCAAACATTTGAAAGAAAACATATTTATGAACTGCCAAAGGATTAACAGTCATTGTATAAGTTCAACTCAGAATCACTGATAAGTGCAAGATGGAATTCCTTAGCAGCTACACCAGCAGCTGGTTTTTAGCTTTGATATTAGCTCAGAATCTGACCCCATGGGTATCTAGATGGTGACAGTGAAAATCAGGAAAGATGATCTGTACGCCCTCATGAAGTGAGGTGTACTGATTGTTGTGGTAATTGCTCATGCAGACAGCTTACTGAATTAAACCTGTGTTCTTTAGTTCCACAAGTGCTGAAATGTGATTCATACAGCGAAGTCCCGTTACACTTGTTAGCATAGAAATAAGAAAGAAAAAATTCAAGGCTTTTGTTCTTAGTTGGGTTAACACTGATGTGTTGGTCCCTGGGCTAAACTATCTAGTTGTTCCAAATGTTAGTTGCTGTGTATGAAAAACTCAGAATTATTAATGTAAATCCTTCGTCAATCCTTAATAAATTAATGGAGAAGTGTGCATGATAGCACCAGAAATTCCTCAAAACAACAAACAACAAAAAGCCCACTACCAACAAAAAACCTTCACCTTGACTTTAATTAGTGAAAACACAGAATTTTTAATATCCACAATTTTTCCATGTGGCACATATGGCCACTGAATGAACCTCAGCAGACACTTTAGCTGAACTCTTAGCCAAACTTGACCAAATCAACATTTTGTTATGGGTCCTTAGGCTGTTGGCTGCTGTTTCTTCCAGCAGAAAGAGGGCCTGAGCTGGGTCAGTTCAAGGAGATCCAATGCCTGCTGGGATATTTCAGGCTAAGAGTTTGGGGCTGTGGGGGAAAGCAGAGTTTACTACATCTTTAGTAACTTGTATCAGAACTAGACTAGAAAGGTCATGTCTCCAGATGAGAAAATACAACCAACTCCTTGACAGTACTGTCTGCAGCAAAGAGTCTGTAGAAAAAAAAAGGAGATTGAGTGTGCTGTATTGCTATTCTTAGTCGTTGGTTGGACTTTTCTTGGTTTATGGCTTAGGGCAATGAAGGTAACTTTTTCTTTTGTAGAGGCGCTGTGAAACAAAGCTGTCATTACAAATAATTGTGAGTATATACCATCAAAGTCTTGTGATACACTTCAAATCACCAACTAAAACAATAATTCCATTAATTATTAAAAGGTCATCTTTTCTTTTTGTTTTATTTTATAATTACCTAGAAAAAAAAGCAGACTGCATAATCTCAGGTATTTAGAATCTATAGAATTGTTTGGGTTGGAAGAGACCTTAAAGATCATCTGCTTCTAACCCCCCTGTCATGGACAGGGACACCTTCCACTAGACAAGGTTGCTCAAAGCCTCATCCAAACTGGCCTTGAACACTTCCAGAGACACAGCATCCACAGTTTCTCTGGGCAGCCTATTCCACTGCCTCACCACCCTAACAGGAAAGAATGTCTTTCTAATATAAATCTGCCCTCTTTCAGTTTGACGTCATTACCCATTGTCATATCACTACATTCCCTTTTGAAAAGTCTGTCTCCAATTTTCCTGTAGACCACCGTTAGTTACTGGAAGGTGCTCTAAAGTCTCCCTGGGACTTTCTCTTCCCCGGTCTGAACAACCTCAGCTCTCTCAGCTTGTCTTCATATGAGAGGTGCTCCATCCTTCTGATCATCTTAGTGGCCTTCTGGACTTGATCCAACTGGTCCATGTCCTTTTTATGTTCAAACCCCAGAGATGGAAACAGCACTCTCTGTGAGTTTTATCATTACATTGGCCATTGTACTCAGGGTTAGGGAATGATGTACCTCAAGAGAATTATTTTCCCTGTGGTTTCTTTCTCACTGTGTTGCAGAAATTCCATGTACTTTAAATACCCTTGTCTAGAGACAAATTCCTCTTCTTCATTGCTCAGCCAAATAAGTGAGTTAATCTGTACACTTATTGCATGTGTTCTTTTAACAAGGGGAGTGTTATCTGTTACTTGTTTTCTTCTTCACCTTAAAAAAAAAAAAAAAAAAGAGAAAGAAAAAAAGGAGAAGTTACATAGCCTCATTTTGGATAAATAAAGTTATCTCATTTTCATGCATAAATTGTGCTTACAACTAGAGGCTTTAAATATGAATTAAGAATTTTTGCTGCATATTAACCAATACCCCAAACAGTTCCCTGAAAGTCACACAGGAAGTTTGTTGAAGCCTGTTTTCTTCCTCTGCTTCCCAAAGAGGAGAAAATCAGCAGCTTAACAATTCTCATCTCGATCCAGCACAGTATGTTCCTAACTGACAAATGCAACATTTCTTATTCTGTTGCCAATGTCAGTCTGAATATTCCTGTTTTGAGACCTCCTTTCCCTGCCTTTTGGCCTCAGCTGAGCAGTCTAATGACACTTTCCAGTTACCTGTTGGTGACTGTCATCTGTTAATTCTGGTTGTTTTGTTGTGATACTGCAGCTCCTGTCCCTAGCTAGAGAAAAATTGTAAAGTTTTGTGAAATATTGGTTGGAGTGCTAAAAGAAATTCAGCACCACGACAGAATTAATTCATCATTATCTATCTTCATTTGTTCACCCACTTGACTGAACAGTGCCGTATGAAACATGTTCTTTCCTGATTCTAGCAATTATGCTGTTCCCATTACCTTCCTCCATTACAAGCTATTGAAGGTGTAAGTACAGCTATGAAAAAAGATTTATTGAAAGCTTCTTTTAATGGTAAAAAATTATGAAAAGTGGGGAAAGAGAGTTTTATGGATCACTCTGATCACTCTACTATCATTTGCATTATAAAGCTGCCATTTTGGAATCTGAGTACTCTGAGTAGTCGGTACGTGGTGAATTTAATTGCTGGGCTTTTTGGGATGTTCTTTGAAAGAACAATAAAAGATATCAGACTGATCCTGCAGGAATAACTATGCTTTACAACAAAAAGTCTGAGAAATGAAAAATTAAGAAAATAGACTATTGGGGGGGGG
>VZTR01004713.1:144095-155889 GCA_013400775.1 Chaetops frenatus | reverse complement strand
CGTGAGAAAATGAAAAATAAAAAAAAAGCGTATTGGGGGGGGGGGGGGGATAGGAGAGGGTGTTTTAAAGTGTTCATTTCTAAAACTAAGTGATTAAATTAATTTTTTTTCCACAGAAAAAAAATTTAATAGTGACAGCGAAACTCATAAAGGTCAGAGATTTAATGTGAAAACACATACAGTGCTCTCAAGCAATTTAACCACATCTGAGAAACCTTATAAATGTAGAGATTAGGGACTGGAATTTTCTGTTAACTCATAAAATAGAGTTTTGTTTTGAAAAGGAAAAAAGTAAAACACAGCATTTCAAAGCTATCTCTCCTGTCATTTTAACAAAAACTGAAGATGCAGATACAATTATTCTTATCACAACAGCATTTTTGGTAATCAGGAGTATTTTCCTTGTAGATGAAAAAGCAAACACAAATAAAATGCAATAAAAATGTTTTCAGAATTAGAGCTAAGAAGTGGCAACCATCACTTAAACTGATATGACTGTTTAGTAATGAAGTGCACATTGTCTTCAATGATAGTTGGTACTGGAGGGTCTTGAACCAAAGTCTGTGGGATATTCTCCACTAACTGATCCACAGAAGTTGAGTCATGTCATATCCTTCCTCACCTCTTGTAGTTCAATGCTGATTGTCTGTTGTTGATATTTTGGGGTGTTACATAGATGTTCTGTGCATCTCTCAAATGGAGACTTTTAACATTGTCATGGTTTGATACTGCCCAAATGCCAGGAACCCAAGAAAGTTATTTGCTTACCATCTCCTGCTCCAGTTGGGCAGGGGAGAGGGAAAAAAATATTAATGAAAGGCTCATGAGTTGAGATAAGGACTGGGAGAAAACACTCAAAGGGCAAAACAGGTTCAAATTTAAAGGTATATAGTAAATTTATTATTGTCAGTCAGAGGTGGATAATGAAAAATAAAACAAGCCTTTAAAACACCTTTTTTCCCCCCAGCCCTTCCTTCCCTCCCACTGACAGTGCAGGGAGACAGGGTGTTGGTGTTTTGGTCAGTTTATCACTTGAGATCTGATTCTCTTCCCTCAGGAAGAAGAGTTTTTTTTCTGCTATGCTGTGGGGTTCCTCCCACGGGCAGTCTTCCCAAAACTGTTGTGGTGAGAGTCACTTGTCCATGGGGTGTAGTCTTCTAAGGATAGGCTGCTCTAGTTTGGAAGCAAGGGCCCTCTCTCTCTATCTCTGGAAGCAGGGGATCTCTCCCTCTTTGGGTCTCTTACTGGATCACAGCTTTCTCTGGCATCCATCTGCTCTGGTGTGAGCACTTTTCCCACAGGCTGTGAGTGGATCTATGCATTGCCCATGGACTTCATGCATTACAGGGGGACAGTTTGTTTCACCACGGTTCTCACTGTGGCTTGCAGAAGAATCTTGGCTCCAATGCTTGAAGCACCTCCTCCCCATCTTTCTTTTCCACTGACCTTGATACCACCATGTTGTTCTCCCTCAAATGCCCTCACTTCCTCCTCTTCTCTAACTAGAAGAAAAACTGCTGCTTGTAGGTACCACTGTCAACAAGTTGCACTAATTCAAAGACTCCTGCAGGATCCCACAATGCCGAGAGGCTGATGTGGTCTAGGTTCTGCGTCGGGGAATTGCTCGTCATGCTTTCACTGCCGCCCAGGCGGCCCTGCCACCATTGTGGGGGCAGTGGCAGCCGTGGCGGCACTGGTGCTATTTGCCACCTTTCATCTTCACGCAGGGCACCAGGAAGGGGAAACTGCCACTGTCCCTTCCCTTCTGCCTGCAGCGCAGCTGGCCAGGGACAGCCAGGCTGGCAAGGCTGGCCCCGGCCTGTGCCGAGATGGCAGCAGCTGTGCATCGTCGTGGACTGTGCCAGGATGGCCCTGGTAGCACTGCCTCAACACCCCTGAGGAGAGAATTGTGCCTGAGACATTTTGATTTTCTTCTTAAACATGTCATCTTGATTTTCTTCCTAAATATGCCATCACAGAGGCATTACAACTGGGCCAGCAGCTTGCCCATCTTCAGAGCCATCAGAGAACAGATCCATCGGACATGGTGGAAGCTTCTAGCAACCTCCCATAGAAGTCACCCCCGTGGTCCTCCCCTTCTAGCAAAAACCAGACTGTGCCAAATCAACACAATTCAGATTCTCAGCTTTGAAATACTTGAACTAGGAAAGAAGACTGCTAAAATGTATGGAAATTAGAAACTGTATTGAAAAATAAGCAAATAAATACTAGTGAGGCTGTTTCTTCACTGAAATATGTAAGGCCAGAACTAACCTTGTGAATTCTTATTCCAAAATATGTTTTTTTACATACTCTGAAGAATTTTAGGTAAATCCTGAATAAGTTTTCAATTAAGTTTCTTTACCTATTGCTAGAGTTAAACTAAGGAAAAACCTCATCTTTATTTGCTTAAAAAGACAAAGTTCTTCTGCTTTCTTAGGAATCCAGTTCCTTAGCAACAAGGAATACTTGCATTCACAAGGCATTTTGACTCTGTTTTAACAAAAGTATTTATTTCAATTAAGAATTTTTCAAAATCATGTCGATTTTCAGTTGCATTTGATAAGCTAAAATTTAAAACTCATGTTCCAAATCTTAATTTTCAAATTTTATACTGCTTTGGCTTATTAATCTATAGTTTCTTCATATGGTTTTTAAATACAAATTGCTAATCTTTGTGTTAGTGTTCAAAGATAATACAAAAATTTTCCCTTAAATGAAATTTGACCTCATCTTTGGACTAAACCTTAAGGAGACAATGCTCCTTCAACTAACCATGGAAATAAGATGGGCTACTGAGCAAAATAAGTTCCAGTTTCAAAAGGAGAATGCTGAAGAAACATCATCTGTTCCAACCTTGCCATCCCTCTGAGTTTTGAAGAAAATATTAGAAGATGTGTCTCATTTTTCTGTTCAGAAAACAAGGAGTGTTGGGGTGTTACTATTTTTTTAATAAAAAGTATTCTTCATATGCTGCAATCATTAGAAACAGTGTATTAGATCCTATCAAAATAACCAGGGAAGCTTATAAGAAAAGGATTACATGCTGTCCACTAGATGGTGTGTACATTTAATTTCATTTAAAATAGATAATTTTAGGTGTAACATTTAATAGTAAGGTTGTATGCAGAAAGAATCATTGAATGCAATTGTCATTAAACTTTTATGTTGTTATTTTCAAACAACTATCAAAATATATATACTTTAAAACAGTATTTTTTCATAGCTAATACATGCTGTACTCTTGGGAGAAGATTCTCAGTGGATTACCACCTACACTTTATAGTCAGTGCAGTGTTTTCAGTAACTAAAACATTGCCAGCAAGAGAGTCTCAGGAGAGAATATCTTCCCTTTTAAGACAATGAAGATTTTATGAGAACTTTTATCAGAACTGCTGTAATAAGAGTTTTACTGATTTTTAAGAATGTCCCACCCAAAAATTAATTAGGGAAAGAACACAGCATTCATAGCAGCATAGATGCTGTAGATTATCTTAGCAATGGAGAGAAATCAATTTATAGGAAAACAAAAATATTTATAAAGATGTATTACAAGACAGGAAAGTTTTCTTTCTCCCTTTACCCCCAGTACAATTGGTCAAAATCAGATGAAAAAGGCAAAATTTGAAATGATGGGTGCTTGGTGGGGTGAGAAGAAGGCCACATTCAGTAATGTTAGCGTCAGAATTTAGCACGAATGTTATAGCTTAGGTTAATTCTCTGCAGTTGAGAATAGGGATTGATGTGTCCATTAGAAACCAAAAGTAAGAGAAATAGAAGCAAAAACACATGTGAATCAAAGGCTGAGTTCATGTAGCAAGCCATCAACATTTGCTTTGGAGAGTCAAGCTAGACCATCAATCATGAAAACCAGGAGTCAAGGAAGGAGTTTAGAAGCACCTTTGTTTCTAATGCAAAGTTATTTTTCTTACCATACTTGTTCATGGAGCAACACTTGTTCTGAAGTATTACTAGAGTCTAGCCTTGTCGTGTATAATTGTGATTACTCATGTTTACAATACAATAATTTCTGTTATCTCAGTGGAGATATAAATACTTGTCTGGGTTTTTGGCATTGCATGTGATGCCTGGTCCAAGGCTGTTTTTTAAAATATATTTCCGAACACTTAAAAATCAAACATTATTAAATACTAAAAAATTAGTCTTAGAGCACACATCAAAGCTCAGGACTGTACTCGGTATTTCAGAAAGCTTTTGAAAATTTAACTTTGTTACTGAACAAGTGTAATGTAAAGATTGGATTTTCAGAGAATGAAGAGAGGCTATAATCAGACTAATATTAATAATTTTATTCCTGCATTATAAGCATCTCCATTTGTTTTGCTTCTGAAATTAAACCCTAATTTATTAACATGTGCATATACTGTTTTTTCTTATCAGTATGTATATCCAAAACATTGTCCAGAACATAAACACAGATCCCTAGAAAGCTGGTACCTGAGGATTGCTGAACTTTTAATTTCCCAGTATGAATTTTCTTTCTCCAATGGTAGTGCCTTGCATAGAGGGACTCTAAAGACAGTGCTGAGTACAAAGCTCTAGGTCAGGCCCACGTCTTCATGTGAGTGTTATGTTGCAGAATAACAAACCCAAGAAACAGACTGTGAATGTAGTGCTGATGTCTATACAATAAATTGGACTCATCATACATAGGTGTTGTTTTTCATTGTTACTCTGCCAAATAATTTATTCCTATTTATGAACATAAGAATATTCTATGAACATATCCTTGAACAATTAATTTAATTCCCTTTTGTCTATTCTTAGAAATCCAATGTTTGACTTTCACCAACAAATACGTGTCTTGTGTTCTACAGTGAAGCAGACTAACCCAAAGGCAAGCTTTAATGTCCATGATATCATGACCCTAAATAGTTATAAATTTGGAAGATAGAGAGAATGCAAAGAGAAGCAGCCTAAATATAATGGGTCATGCAATATCTTCATGTCTTGAGATTCTGGAGAGATTAAGTACTTCCCAGCAATGTTATGTGCAGAAGATTCCTCATTGGTTATTGTTAGAGAATCATTACGATGATGAGGATGATGAGGATGATGATGATGATGATGGTGACAATGAGGATGATTTTATTTTTATTTTTGGGAGGTGTTTTAAATTATTTCTAATTCATCTTTCATGATTGTTAAATGGATCAAGCTCTACTTATGCAGAAAAGGGAAGGAAAAGTGAATTCATTATACAGAAAAGTAACACTTAAAAAAAGAAGAATACCTCAAATGCTAAATTCCAAAAGAAATGCTGTTGTATATGAAGTTTTTATTGGCATTTGCTTAGAATCATCTGAATAATTTATTGGTGCCTTTCTGCTTGTCAGCAATGCATTCTGGTACACCCGGAATAAAACCTTAATGTCCTTGCTGGAAATAGTGGTAGGAGTAAAAGCATCTCCCTCATATTAAATATATAGTATGTTATAAAACCCGGAGAGTTTCACAGAGGTGGCTATGAATTATGAGTTATGAAATGCAGACAGTGGATGACAAATGAAAATCAGTGGTAAACTCTACAGCAAATAGGGATAAGAACAAGAATAAACGTTTTAGTATCTCTAGGCAGAAAAGGTCTTGGCTTTGATTTAGATAGGTAGCAAAGAGAGATCAATAGTTCTGAAAGCAGATTTGTTTGAATAAATACTAATTTAGTGCTTACAGAAATACTCACAATGTTGTTTTCACATCTTTAAGATGTGTGTACCTTCTAGTTCAAGAGTATTGGGAGTAGGTATCAAAGAACAAAGACTCACTATATGTATTCAAGGCATTTAATAAGAAGGACCTAAATGCAAAAGGAAGAGTTATTTGGACTCCAGAGTCCTGAGATTCGAAACACTGTGGTGGAGAAATGTGAATTTGTGTGCAGCTGCCACTCTGTGTCCATTGCCAGCCACATTCCATGTTGAAGAGCTGTTTTTTGGCCATGATGATGATCTCTTCAATCATCATGTCATGCATTCCATGCATAGGTACGGCCACATGGGTACCTCAAGACCAACAAACTGGTAATGTCCATACATTGCAGCCAAGAGTCTGCAACTAACAAGTGCCTTTCAGCTCTGCAGTGTTTACCCAGCACCCTGATCAGCGTGCTTCCCATCTTTCTGATTTCCTTTCATTTTCAGGAAGCTCAGGATCAAGTTCTGGATCTGACAGTGGAAGCTAAAGTTGGGAAAGATGCTATGTAGTTTATTTCCCATCAGATTTCAGGCCCACAGTTTTATATTTAGCTACAAAAATTAAACAATTCTCAAAGAATATGGCATTGAAGGATTTGAAAAGAATTAGCCAGGTAATTCTCTAAGTTAGTACTGCCAATGTTTGAGTTTTACAATATTGATGATGTTTCAGATAATGAGAAAAAAAACCCTCTGCAAGCTGAAGAGATGATGTCCCAAGATGTCTCTGCGACACTTTCTTCTTGTTGCTGAAGTCTGTTGGCACAACAGAACGATTATAGGAACAGGAAAAGTTGAAACATAATATTATAGCTTGTCTGTGGCTTTTTTTTTTCTGAGAACCCAGTTTCATCAAAATACATACTGTTGATTTTTGTGTTTTGTTAAATAGAGATGGTCTTTGACAAAACTAGACAGCTATTAATAGATTAGAAAAAGACAGCAGGAGATATTTCAACTTTCCTCTGTCTCTGGCAAGCAAAACTGTAAAGTGAAGTGGCGTTTCAAGATATGGTGGAAAGACTAAATAAAATTAAAATTGTAGCCATTACACAGTGTCTTTTGGTTAAATATGCCTCAAAATTTTAAAAGCAAGCAAAATCAGTAACAAAAAAATCCACTAAACTTTTAAAACTTGTTAGAAGTTGTCTTAAATGGTGATCACTTCCAGCATTTACTTTAATTCTGTTCTAATACAGTCTGTACAGTTCCCAAGATCTGACTTCAAAAGTACTTGTGGGAAAAATAAATTTTCAAGAGTATTCCACTACTAAAAAAATCTTATAGTATTTTTTGTCAAATGTTACAGGTAGCAGATAAGGAAATACTTTCGCTATCATAACATCTTGTAGCATGAAGTCAAAGCTCAGCTTTAAATTACCATTCTTTCTTCAACTGTGGAAAAAACCCTTGATAAATATGTTTGAAGTATCTTCTAAATAAAAGATATGTGGTAAAGGAGTTAGAATTAGATACTGCAAAATAAAGGTAATTAAAGAGCAATTAACCATTAATGATATTTTAATTTATTAAAAAAAAATCACCCCAAAACCTCACAGCTGAGTGTATAGAATTTATTAGAGATTTACAAAGGTGTAATTTGCATAGGTTTGAGGGGGAGGGGGACAGTGTTTATTGCTTCAGCATCAGAATATATCAGAAAACAAGATGACCTCAAACCTTAGAAAACAGAGTTTTAAATCCATGGAATTGTATTTAGCTATATTTTTGTTCTGAATTAATGTGCAGATGAAATGAAAAGGCCAATCATATTACAGAGCTATATTAGAGCTCACAGATAAAATACTTAAAAGCAAATTTTTACTTTTTGAGTGCATTCTAAGCAAAATTAATAGAAATTTCATAACAGTGGTTTTCTGTGAAATTTAGGAAAAGGAGAGTGGTGTTCTTTATATCTATCACAGCCATGAGGAAGGGTAACAGTGTAATTTCATGGAAAAATGAGAAAACACATTTTCAGGAACAAGGCTTAGCTGAGAATGTTGCACTCTGATTGAAACCATCCCTGCTATACAAGGGTCTGGCAGACAGTAAAGAGAAAATTTGTTGGTTTTTTTCATTACTAAAAGCATTTTATATTTAATCTTCTTTTCCCAAAAGAAACTGCAAAACACGGAGAAATGCTCTAAGAAACCATTTTACCTCTCTGGAGAGCAAGATGTGCATTGACAGAAAGTTCTGTGTCAAGCAACAAATAAGGAAAGCATTACACTTTTTTGAGCTTGAAAAAGTTTAGATAAGAATGCTGTGGTTAGCACTGACATACACAATGTCTATACGTGGCATCCTGTCTATTCTCCTTTCTGACACACATGCCTGTCCACGGGAAGCAGTGGATTACTTCTTTGATTTTCTTTGCTTGTGTGTGCAGCTTTTGCCTGCCCTGTTAAACTGACTTTAACTCAACCCATGAGTTTCCCAGTTTTTACCTTTCCAGCTCTCTCCCTAATTCTGCTGGTCAGGGAGTGAGCAACTCACAGCTGGTGCTTGGTTTCTGGCTGGGGTTAGCCATGACAATCTGACATAACAGGAAAAGAATTTTACAAAAATTGCTAATCAAAGTTATTTAAAATTAAAAATCTTTAGTAAATTAAACAACAATTATTTTGCCACTCACTATGAATTTCAAATAACTATTTTGGACCAGAATACCATTACTTCAATGTAAGTGTGAACATAGTGTTAGAATAATGAGGGGAAATATGTGTTAGTGTTTTTGTCCAGCAAGATATTCAGTGGATTTTCTTAATGTAATTGCAATCCATCCAGCCTGTGTAGTGCCTTCTGTTGACTTAAGGTAACTGTTTCTTTCCATTATTTCATTTCACTGAAATCCCCCAGTTTCCAGCTGGTTGTTTTGATATCTGTTTTGGTTTAGGAAGTTGACTACTTTCAGTTGCCTTCCTCAGGTCTATGCTGTGTTATACCCCTAGAGCAGAGACATCCAAAGTGACTTTGTCCCTGTAATTTTAGCTTAGCATATTAATGTAAACTGGATTTTTTTATACAGTTGAAATAAATACACTGGTCTATGAACTGCAGCAGCTAACTAAGTCTGGTTGTAATTCTGCTCTGAAACCATAAACTGTTCAGATTGTGATGAATGATTGTTTAAAATATCTGGATGACCAAGTGAGAATGATGGTGGTTGATTACATGCTATAGACACAATGTTATGAGTGTTGGAAACCCTCAAGTATTCAGATATGAAATAGAAATATCAGGCATTCTGTGCTTCTTATCATTTTACTTTCAATTACCTGCAGCACATAATAGTCTGCTTTGAAAACTGAAAAATAGATCTGTTTGGAATGGAAGTGTTTTCTAGTAATGTTTCCTCAGTGCCCTTTAGATGAAACCATTAATCATCTCTCTGAATTGCTCTTCTGGTAGATAAAAGAAATTTTTCTGTGCACACCCTGATTTCATCTCCATGCTTTAAATAGCTTTTGTTTTTCTTTTCTGGATGTTGCTTAAAAATACTGAAAAACTATGTGATCACTATATTTCTCATATGTATGCAAGCTGAATTCTCAGCAGCATTTACTGTCTTCTTAGAAGAAACTATTGGCAAAAAAAATCATACATATAATAAAACCCAAGACATGAATCTCACTGCCTGTGAAAATCTCTCATTCTGTATGTCATGGATTCTCTTTGGGTTTAATTGATAAAGCATCAGTGATAAGTCCATTTCTATGGGAAGAGACCTGGTACTCCTTGTCAAAACACTTTCCCAGCTAGTGACTTACTTTAAATACTGCCTTCCTGCTATTCTTTATCAGTGGTCTGGCCCCATTGAATGAGGAAACAGAAATGAAAAAAAAGTCTCTGTTGGATGCATAGCAGTCAATCAAAACATAATTTAAAAACTAATGTATGATTAATAACAAACTGGAAAAGCACCCTAGTTTGTTTAATGTGACATCACATTATTGTTAGAAAGCTACTGTTTTATAAACTACCAGGCTATTAAGTTTGTACTTTGAATTTGTAAAGTAAGAGCCAAATTTTATCAAATTTAAGAAAAGAAGAAACCTTCTCTGCAATAAAAATATGATCCTTTATATAGAATAAATTCACTGTCCTTTCTTAAGACACATTGCAGTCTTTGGAGGTGCGGATTTTCAGTGAAGTACTGGCTGCACAGTCTTTACTTCTATAAATAATTCTATTCAGCACTTTCATTCTTAAATTTTAACACTTTACATTAAAATTCATTGTACTTTTGGAGATGTGGGGGAAGACTAATGTGCTGATAGCTTCTTGCTTCCATGCTTTATGATGGAACATATATTTCTATTCTTTCTGGTAATTTATTGCTTCTAAATGTTTTTTAGGTTTTGCATAATTTTTTCTACTATAGACACTTTTTTTTTAAAGCATAAAAATGGTATATGTTCAATATTTATGTTTATATCAACAGTGAACTTACTTGTTGAACTACAGAATTAGTAGACAAGTAGATGTTTTCCTCTTCCAGCACAGAAAATTCCTGCAGATACCCATGTTAACTGCACTCAAAATAGAAAGGGAAGTAGCAGATAAATGACTTGTAATTTCTTTTTCTCCCACTTTTTTGTTCTTCTTTCCAGTTGGTTTGAATTGCAGACAGAAAAAAGTATTATGGAACGATATATACTTAAGTTTTAATTGTCACTTACATTCAACTATTGCAGATGCTATTAGGAATAAAAAAAAGAGCATATAAATAGATTTCATACAAGTTGCAAGAAGATATAAGTTTGGTAATACTTGTTTTAGGTCGAAGGAGAAACTGTGCTTTGTTTTAACCAGGATAAAAGGAACTGTATTGATGCTACTGAGAACAGAGAAAGCCTTAGTTCTCACAGGGTCCTGAATTCCCAGATTAACTACTCTTTTGTCACTAGATACCTTCTTTCATAAATGTGGATTGGACCGCCAAGTACCAGACTTCATTCATTCATTACAGGTGAACTACATCCTTAGGGGGAAGGAGTTGTGATTATTCAGTGCTGAGAAGGAATAAAAATATGCCTGACTCATCTTCCCCTCTCTCTTTCCAAGGGTGTAGAGATGCATTAAGAGATTTTTCTGATTCAGTGCAGCACTCCACCACTTTCTCCCTCTCTCTCGCTCTTGCTCTCTCTCTCTCTGTCTCTCTCTTGGTCTGATGGTCTAATTGTACTAGCCCTGAATGAGTCTGTACACCCTTTTATAACACACTTCCAACTGGTGTGTTGGTTTCTGTGTTGTTTTTTTTTTTTTTTCAGGAGAAACTAGAGGAGTTTTGTACCAAGGCTGTACCAAGGCTGAAATATTTTTTGTGCGTTATTTCCTTTATACCAGTGTTTTTTTCTCTTTGTGTGATACTAATCTGTCTAGACTCTGTTCGCAGTAAACACTCTGCCTAACTCTGTGTCAGGCAGTTGTCAGATGGGTTGTGCTTTTTTTGTGTGTATTAAAGTGGGGATCATTCTTCTGGAAACAATAGAATACACCATGCAAACATGTGAGAAGTATTTCCTCTTACGTACAGATTGAAAATTCAACTTTTGCTATAGGTTTCCATTTTCTAATACAGATTATACAGATGTTTCATGTTCTCATTTGGTTATGTAGCGGTTTCACATTCACCTGCTCGCCTGCTCACACCAGGCGAGAGTGTAGTGTAGTGGTTTTATGAGAATAAGGATTAAGAGAAATGCAAAACAGGCCTAACCTTCAAAGATAAAAATAGTTTATTAACAAAAAAAACCAACAGAATCAAAATCAACCCCCAGGTGGTTTCTTCTTCCTCTCCCCAGCCCCTCACCCATGATGGTTCCTTTCTCCCACCTCATTTATCTTCCTTTACCACCATCCTTCTCACCAACAACACAGAGAAACAAACTTAGAAAACCCCTGGTCAATTTACCACTCTTGAAATAGGCTTTCATCAGTCCAATTGGAAGAAGAGTCTCTCTTGTCTCACCATGGAGATTTTTTCCCACAAGAAGCATAAGTCTCTTGTAGAATCCATATCACTGTGAACTCCCGCCCAGAAAGGATATTAGTTCACATGTGACACAAGTCTT